>BQNB010063571.1:0-35635 GCA_026074375.1 Tanacetum coccineum | reverse complement strand
TGAAAGAGTTTGTTTAAGAAGATCAATCTCTACAGACTGTGTACATGTGTCTGAAACGTTATCCGTACTCCTTAAGTCAACATTTTATCCTTCTTTCAAAACTTTAACTTGTTCCTTATATCTTTTAAGCTTAGCAGTTAAGGTATTATTGACACTCTTATTTTCTAAATTAGTCTTGGTATAATTAGCTACTTGGGTTTTAAGTTGTTCAATCACAGATAATATCAAATCATTTTGTTATGCAGAGGAGTTAGACTTCTGAACAGTTGCTTGTTGTGATTCAATCACATACTCAGAATAAGGAATGATATTGCTACTGGTTATTTCAGTCACTGAATGATTCACAACATTTGACTGTTGAGAAGACGGCATCATCTGCACAGCTTGATTTACCACATCATTATTCATATTATCATGATTGTGTACCTCAGCAAGAGCATCTGAACCATAATGAGATAAATTTACCATGAGAGCAACTTTGGCAGAGTTGAGTTTGTCACAATCAGAGTCATATGCATCTAAATCATCAGCTTGGTAAACAACATTGTGAGTAATGACAGTCTGTGTGCTTTGACCTTCAGGAATATCTGGATCTGCCAAAAAAGCTAGTTCCTCCTCATTCAGAATTTGACCATGTGCTTAAGCTTGTACCAGCAACACTTTCTCCTTAAACCACGGATCATCCCTTTTTCTCTTTGGTTTGGTGCACTGTCTGGACATGTGACCTTCCCCTTTGTAGTGTCGGCTACTGTGACATCGTCACCAAAATCTGCGACGTCGTCCCTTTGATACTTTGACGTCGTCAGGAGAAATTCTAACGACGTCTCCACGCACTGTGAGACTTTTCTTGATCAAATTCATGTAGAGTTGCATTCTTGTCCCTTTTCTTCCTAAATCGAGCCCAAGTCATGTTTAATTCCTCTAAATGCCTTCCAAATGCTAAAACGACAAAAAAAAACGATTAAGCACAATAAATTAGGATATTTGCATGATTTAGGAGGTTTAATGGCCTCGAAAAAGTGTATAAAATGACACCTCATCAGTCGACGACATTACATTCAATTCAACTTGTTAAGAGTTATGTAATGATTTTGCTAAAATCATGCACGACGAGTTTGAACTGAGCATGATGGGTGAATTAAATTTCTTCCTTGATCTACAAATAAAACAAATGGAAGATGGAATAATTTTTAATCAATCTATGATATATTGAAGAAATGCTTACGAAATTTAGTTTAGAAGAGTCTAAACCAACTAAAATGCCCATGTCCTCGGATACTAAGTACAAAGGCATGATAGGTAGTTTATTATACCTAACGGCAAGTAGGCCCGATATCAGGTTTAGTGTCTGCCTCTGTGCACGCTTCCAAGAGGATTCTAAAACCTGTCATCTTGAAGCGGTTAAGCGTATATTCCGATACATTAAAGGCACTACGCACTTACAACTTAACATCAGTGACGAATTTGCTCCATTCATTAGGAAGTGTGTTCAAAAACATGTATAACTTGAAATTGCTCCAGACGGCATCTATAGACATTCACATCCATTGATAACAATGTGAGATCTCAAGTAGTACTCGTGTAACGAACTCACCTTTCTTATAAGTAAACTTATCAATTCAATCACAATCTACCATACAACTTACACTCTCGTTCTTGCTTTGTTAACGACGTTCCTTGCATGAGCAGTTTAATCTTCTCCCAAAGATCCTTGGCTACACGATGTTGACTCACAAGAGCATAAATTTCTGTTGGAAGGCCTTGGAGAATGATATTAATTGCTTTGATGTTACAATCAACTTGAATGGCTTCTGCAGGGGTGAGCTCAGCAAATTCCTTTAAGTCTTGTCACCACCATCCACATGAATTGAAGTCAGTCGAGTGGACACCTTCTTTCAACGGAAGCAGGATCAAGTCTACCATTTGGTTATTCATCATATAAAGTTCCATCTGCTTTTCAAGAAATCATACAAATGTTTTCAGCATCGGTGGTATATTTTAGGTCCCCCCCAAACCCACCCAGAGAAGTGAATTTATCAACAAGAGGCGTCATTGATAACTTGGTATAAAAAAGATTACTAATTGATCAATCGGTGGTAGAAAGAAATTATGTTTGAATGTGTGGTTGTTGAGTCTTGAAATAATTCTTGAAACTACACTGGATTTTACAATTCTCGACAAAATCGGGAAAACAAGTTAATGTTTCACGGGATTTTACAAGTCAAAGAAAGAACCGTATAATTTAGAAAATTTGAGTTGATAGGTTTTAATTAGAAAGTTACTAGTTTGGTTCCAACTAGTTCGGTTCCAACTGGTTCGGTTCCAACTGGTTCGGTTCTAACTGGTTTGGTTCCAACTGGTTTGGTTCCAACTAGTTCGGTTCCAACAAAAAAACTGACTAGTTCGGTTCTCAAAGGAATGACTAGTTCGGCTCCAATTGAATCAACTAGTTCGGTTCCAACTTAAGAAAACTCGTTTGGTTCCAACTGAGATCAACTCATTCGGTTCCAACTAAAACCAACTCGTTCGGTTCCATTGGTTCGGTTAACTAGTTCTTTTTAACATAATCGTTCGATCTTCTAGTTCGGTTCCAACAGACAAACTAGTTCGGGTTGTACTGGACGAAACACCAAAATTTAAAACTCAAAGACACATTTTTGATATGGTTTTTTGCAAAAAACTTGTACAACTAGTTGTTTACAAAACCCTATAGGAACAAGAAAATGACAACTGTTAAAGTATTAAGCCGCAAAAAATTTTAAATCAAGATTTTGCTCTTTATAAAGGTTTTTGAACACAAATCAAAAGACAAACACAAAAACTAAACACACCACTCCATGGCTCTTGATACCTATTGAAGGATACTAGTAATCTTTAATGTTATGCAAGAACTAGAGAGAGAAGTGGGTTGGAAGGTTTCTAGAAAGAGAAAGATGATAATGAATTTAAGTGTGAAAAGAGAAATAGAACAACCAACCACCCTCTCCAAGCTATGGAGAGGGTATATATACTACTTACTTGGCCGACCATGGGCCTTAACGGGCTTTCCATGGGCCTTGGGCCAGACTAGCTTACTAGACTAATCTTATAACAAACTACGGGCTAAGACAATTACAACTTGGAAGTGACCGATACTTTTCTTGTTTCCAACAAGGCCTTTGAAACAAAGTGCAGAAGATGGTGGAAGTTGTAGAGTAAACCTTCCTCCACTACTCGCAGCCCACATAGGAAGAAGTGAGAATGGACAACCTTTACAGTCGACCTTGACCTCCGAGTATGGAGGCAATCAGCCTTCGACTAATTAAGGGGGAATCTTCCTCCCAATGGTACGCATCTCTCACACAATGCTCTACCTTTCATACCTAATAGCCTACAACCCCCATATAATGGTCATATGCCTATTTATGTTAACAATTATTCACAACCTAATGCTAGCATGACCTATGGTTAGCCTTCGGGCTATTCTTTTCATAACCAAGGCATGAATTCCTCCTTGAAGGGACCCTCGCTTATTACCCTCATAAGGGATATACCCAACAAGCTCCAATGAGCAACTATGGTCCTAATCATAACGGGCCCAAGTATCCTTCGAATGTACCCCTAAATAGTTATCCCTTTTATACACAACCTATCAATCCATTGCCAAATGCGTCCATATACCCTCCCTATGGCCCTACGGGTCTGTTCGCAGACTCTACTGGCTGCATGACTCATTTGTTCTGCTGGAACGGAGGAAATAACCCTCTACAGACGGAACAGAAGATGCCTTCTATGTCCGATCCTAACGATTGGAAAAAGGAGACCCCGATAACTACTTTCACCTCTTCAAAGGCGCCATTCGTATGCAGAAATGGACAATGCCTGTAGCTTGCCACATGTTTACCTATACTCTCAAAGACCCTACTAGATATGTTGGAACGGGCAAAAAGCATGTAGTATTGTCAATTACGAAGACCTGAAGGCAAAATTCTGGTCATACTTCAGCTAGCTAAAAAAGTTCACGAAGACACACTTGGCAATACATAATATGAAGCAAAGGGATAGGAAAGCACTAAGCTCTCGTCACTCGATACACAAGTGAAACTTGGTAGATTCTTAGGTTACAAACGAAGAACAACGATTTTTGGTTTCGTTCAAGGGCAAGACAAGAAGCCTAAGGAATTTCTCTCCAAAGACCTCCCTACTACTTACAAAGGGTCTGATGAAGAAGACTTACACTTGATTGAAGTAAAAGAAGCTGCTAAAAAGAGAGCCTCAAGTAATCACAAATAGGGTTTCGATAGGTCCAGCAAAGGATTTTCATGGTATAACAACAAAGAAAATAAGAAGAATCGAGATAGGTTCTCTCCATACAAGAGTCTAAAAAACCATGGGCTCCTTACCAACTAATCAAAGAGTCCAAGGGAAATTTTAGCAACAGAGAAGGTGGCAATAGCCTTTGAATAGCCTCCTCGCATTGTCGGAAGCAGACGATCACACGACATGTCCATGTATTATCATTTCCACGAAGACCACGAGCATGAAAGCCAAGGCCCCCCACCACCCCACACCAACCATGCTGAGAGCTAAGGATTGTGGAGTCTGATATATATCCTTGAATCAATTTAAGACTCAAGAATGAATATTTTCTCATCTAGATAATGATGACACAGATTGAATATTTGCACATCGGAATTAATAAGGAACGAATCAATGTTATCACAAGGTTTTCTTTTATTAATCACAACCCTAATTCCATGTGATCAAATCATAGAATGGTTACTCATAACTAGTAATAGGGATTTACAATCCTTGAGGCTAAACACTATAGACTAACTATCTAGCTAAGTATCTAACTAACTAACACACATGTTTTTCAGTGTTAGACTCTCATAGAAAGCATACGTTTCTGGATACTAAAACTATGTGTCTATGATCTCTTTATATAAAGAGATATGACTAACAAAGGAAGCTAACTAAAATAGATAAGGAAACTAAATCTTCTTATTTAAACTAGATCTTTATATCTTTAAAGCATATCTTCAACATTCTTTATGTTCTCCATCATCTTGTAGAATTCCATTGTAGATAAATTTAGTTCTTTCTTGCTTTTATTTTAATTCAATTTCGTCTTCATTTAACACATGTAAGTTTTGTAATCACAAATCATAAAACCAAAATCTTCCCCTATTTGATGTTACAAAACTATCTCCATGAATGAAACAATCTTCAATGCTTCCCCTTGACTTAAGATCTCCTTGAACATGCCACCACACATAATAAGCTGCAAATCAATAAACCTGTAATCTTCTTCCCCTTTTTGTAATAATCGAACAGGGGTCTTGTGTAGATATGCAACTTGAATCATAACAGCTACAAATCATATACCATAACTACCAATCCATCTTTCCAATGACTCAAATTACCCACCATTACGCACAATAAGAAAAATGAATCTGAGCAGTAGAATTTTAAACTAGCAGTAGGAATAAAGATGAACAGTAGTAATGAAACACTTCCCCTCAAGTGGTACATGAACATATCATGATGGTTAAACATTTTCTCAATAAGCTTCCCCTGAAATCCATATGTTAACCATCTCTTGAATCTTCAATTCTGTAAGCTCTATGTAATGATCACTGATGAAGAAATCAAAGTATAATGAACTTGATGCTGAAGTAGAACAACCCAAACTTGTGTCTTATATCTTGTACTATCTACGTGACTCCAAACTTATAAATAAATCTGTGAAATATAAGTAGATCACAACCTCTTGACAAAAATCCTCATCTATAATGAGAAACATACTAAGTGATAGCAAATGTGCGCATTGAGCACCATAAGAGAAATCATACACCTTTACTAGATTTTGACAAGTCTTCGTCACAAAATTGAAAATACAAACAAGTTACCTCCAAATGTTGTAAGCCATTTGAGTAGATAATAGGAACAGACTACCCAAGGCAATTCCACCTTCCCGTCAAATAAGTAATAAACAACCTTTTTCGTAACCAATTCTTCAGTTAATCCAAATACGAGCCTTTTAAACGTTTAAGAACATTTAAAACCAAAACTTTACCTTCTGTGTGTGTTTTCTGAGATCCTCATAACTAACCAAGAATAAAAATCATGTACATCCGATATCGAGCACAACTAACAGTTTTAACTTGTAATCGAACCTCAAGTAGCATTAATGTCTTGAACTAGCAGCACAAACATGTAAGCAATATTAATCTTGCTTGGCAGCACTAAGTTGTATTCAAGCAGTATTAACAAGTATGAGCAGCTTTAACGAACATAAGTAACATTAACCAGCTTCCTTGGCAGTAGTAACACATCTAGCAACAGAAACTTAATATTTACAACATTAACGTACCTTGACAGTGTTAAGTTTCCTATGGCAGCATTAAATATAGAAGCTTGCAGCTGTATTAACTTGTAACCACTGTTTAAAGATACCTTTTTTTAAGTATCCAAACAACGCTTTTTAGTGTCACAAAACTGTTACTAATTTGTTGCTAATCTGCATTCTCCTTCCTCCCATGACTTTTTGTGATGCTTTTTAGTGTCACTAAGCTGTCATAAATTTGTCGCTAATGGCAGCAGTAGTAACGAAAGCTTGAACTAATATATTACCAGCTGCAAAACATGTATCAAAAAAGGAACAAAAGGGAATAATCGTACTAGCAATAGATTGATGGTCATTAAACCCTTGATATATTGATGATCGTACAGCTTATGAAAGCTTACCGAATCATGTAATCGATCTTCACCGAATTATGGTTTGTTCAAAAACCCTAGTTCACCGGATTTTCTATTCACCGAATTATGCTTTTTACCGAAAATCAGAAATTCGAACAAACCCTCTTTTCAATTCCAAAATTTAACAGCAAAAACTTGTCCGATACTAGATCAAGGAGCCACCAGGGGGGATCTGCTACCAATTATGTAGTCTGATAATAACTCCTTAAGATCATTTAAGACACGAGAATGATAGTTCTCATCTGGAGTATATGAAACACAGATTGAATATTTGCACAACGAATTAATAAGGAACACTCAATGTTATCACAAGGTTTTTCTTTTTATAAATCACAACCTCAATCTATGTATCAAATCATAAAATGGTTACTCTTAAACTAGTAACAGGGATTTACAATCCTTGAGGCTAAACACTATAGACTAACTATCTAGCTAACTATCTAACTAACTAACACACACGTTTTTCTATGTTAGACACTCAAAGAAAGCACACGTTTCTGGATACTAAAACTATGTGTCTATGATCTCTTTATATAGAGAGATCATGACTTACAAAGGAAGCTAACTAAAATAGATAAGGAAACTAAATCTTCTTATTTAAACTTGATCTTCATATCTTTAAAGCATATCTTCTACAATCTTTATGTTCTCCCCCAGCTTGTAGAATTCCATTGTAGATGAATTTAGTCCTTCTTCTTTCATTCGTCTTCTTTAAGACAAAAAACGTAGTTTTGTAATCATCAATCCATAAACCCAACAATCTCCCCTATTTGATATTACATAAACTATTCCATGATGAAACAATCTGCACTGCTTCCCCTTGACATAAGATCTCCTTGAACATGCCACCGACACAAATAAGCAGCATAATCAATAAACCTGTAATATTATTACCCCTTTTTAGTATTAATCAAAATAAGGTTTTGGTGGTAGAATATGAAACTTGAATCATAACAGCTACAAATCATATACTACAACTACCAATCCATCTTTATAATGACTCAAATTACCCACCATTACGCACAATAAGAAAAATGAATATGAGCAGTAGAATTTTAAATTAGCAGTAGGAATAAAGATCAATAGTAGTAATGAAACACTTCCCCTCAAGTGGTGCATGAACATATCCTGATGGTTTAACATTTTGTCAATAAGCTTCCCCTGAAATCCATATGTTAACCGTATCTTGAATCTTTAATTCTGTAAGCTCTATGTAATGATCACTGATGAAGAAATCAAAGTATAATGAACTTGATGCTGAAGTAGAACAACCCAAACTTGTGTCTTATAATCTTTTACACCAATTGACTCCAAACTAATAAATAATCTGTGAAATATAAGTAGATCCAACTAATAACCGGCTTAAGAGAAAAATCCCTCAATACTTATAAGAGACACATACTAAGTGATTAGAAAATGTACCGCATTAATATCATCAGAGAAAAATCACAAAACCTTTGCTAGATTTGACCGTCTTCTACATCATACTTTGAAAACACAAACAAGTTACCTCCAAATGTTGTAAGCCATTTGAGATATAATAAGAAATCTCACTCAACAACAACAACGAGGAGGAGAAAAGAAGGAGATTTTCTTATTATATCTCAAATGGCTTACAACATTTGGAGGTAACTTGTTTCTGTTTTCAATGTTGTGACGAAGACCTGTCAAAATCTAGCAAAGGTTTGTGATTTCTCTTATGATACTTAATGCGTACATTTTCTATCACTTAGTATGTGTCTCATGGAGATGGGATTTTCTGTAAGCGGTTAATGTCATCGACATATATTTGAACAATGATGAGATTTGAACTTTTCTTCTTAGTAAAAAGAGTATTATCTACCATTCCCATTTTATATTTGTTGGAAACAAGAAAAGTATCGGTCACTTCCAAGTTGTAATAGTCTTAGCCCGTAGTTTAACATATGATTAGTCTAGTAAGCTAGTCTGGCCCAAGGCCCATGGAAAGCCCGTTAAGGCCCATGGCCGGCCTTGTAAGTAACATATATACCCTCTCCATGCCTTGGAGAGGGTGGTTGGTTGTTTTTATTTTTCATACATTTCACACATATATTCAATATTACTTTCTCTCTCTAGAAACCTTCCAACCCACTTCTCTCTCTAGTTCTTGGATAATATCATTAAAGATTACTAGTATTCTTCAATTGGTATCAGAGCCATAGAGTGGTGTGTTTAGTTTTTGTGTTTATTTTTTTTATTTGTGTTCAAAACCTTTACAAAGAAAAAAATCTTGATTTAAAATTTTTCGGCTTAAAAACCTTAAAGTTGTCATTTTTCTTGTTCCTATAGGGTTAGTAACACTAGTTGTACAAGATTTTTTTGCAAAAAACCAATCAAAAATGTGTCTTTTTGAGTTTTGAAAATTTGGGTTTCGTCTCAGTTACAACCGAACTAGTCTTGTCTGTTGGAACCGAACTAGAAGATCGAACGAGTTAACGCAACCAGTGGAAAAGCCGCTCTAGTTGATTTAGTTGTAACGAAACGAGTCTTTTAGGTTGGAACTGAACGAGTTGTTATTAGTTGGAACCGAACTAGTTGATTTTAGTTTGAACCGAACTAGTTTTCTGTAGTTGGAACCGAACGAGTTGTTTTAGTTGGAACCGAACGAGTTGTTATTAGTTGGAACCGAACTAGTTGATTTTAGTTTGAGGCCGAACTGTTTTCTGTAGTTGGACCGAACGAAGTTGTTATTAGTTGAGTAATCCGAAGTGTTGTTGTTAGCTTGAACCGAACCAGACTAACCGAACAAGACCAACCGAACTAGTATTCTTCTTGAGCCGAACTAGTTTTTTTCTTGTTGAGCCGAACTAGTTTTTTCTTGTTGAGCCGAACTAGTATTTTCCTCTTGAGCCGAACTAGTTTTCTTTTGTTGAGCCGAACTAGTATTCTCCTCTTAGCGAATAGTTTTCACAAACTAAGTTACTCATTTTGGAATCCGAACAAGATTAAACCGAACTAGTAAAGTTTTTGAACAACGTAATGAAGTGCAAACAAACTAGTTACTTTAAAACAACACCTAAAAAAACTCAAATTTCTAAATTTCTTAAATTATACGGTTGTTTCTTTTGACTTGTAAAAATCCCGTGGGAAACATTAACTTATTTTCCTGATTATGTCAGAGAATTGTAATAATCCCGTGTGTTTCAAGAATTATTTCAAGACTCAAACAACCACACATTAAAACACAATTTATTCTACCACGATCGATCAATTTGTAATTCTTGTTGATACCACGTTATCAATGACGACTCTTGCTGATAAATCACTTATCTCGGGTGGTGACAATAAACCACCGATGCTTGAAAAACATTTGTATGATTCATGGAAAAGCAGAATGGAACTTTATATGATGAATAGACCACATGGTAGAATGATCCTTGCTTTGTTTGTAGAAAGGTCACTCGTTTGGCCTATCAATCACAGTGGATGGTGTAAAAGAATTAAGGAATTTACTGAGTACCCCTGCAGAAGCCATTCAAGCTGATTGTGTAACATCAAAGCAATTAATATCCATTCTCCAAGGACTACTAACAGATAATCTATGCTCTTATGAGTTCAACTTCGTGTTAGCCAAGGATCTTTGGAGAAGGATTAAATTGCTAATGCAAGGAACGTCATTAACAAATAGCAAGGAACGAGAGTGTAAGTTGTACGATGATTTGATAAGTTCACTTACAAGAAAGGAAAGTCATTACATGAGTACTACTTGGATTCACACTGCTACTCACATGATATGAACATTACAAGATGCCACTTGGGAGTCAATTTCAAGTTAATACCATGTTTTGAATACACACTCTTCCTGTGAATGGATGAGCAAATTTGTTACTGATGTTAAGTTGGTCAAGACTTGCTACTACCAGTGTTGATTCAGCTTCATGCTTACTTGGGAACAACATGAACGACATGGAATAAAGTTCGTTGATGCATGAATGTAAACTTCGATCCTCTTGCTTTAGTTGCATCTCACCAAATAACACAGTCACCTTATCAAACTCATCAACACACTTACCAAAAACACTCAATTCAGCCACCAGCTTCAAACATATTCCATCTCTTTACAGTATGTTCACCTTATCGGTCTCAATAATACTCTACTCATCAATCATCAACAACTCTTTCAGTAACTTACCCATCTAATGATTTTCAATCATTAATTTACCACAACATTTATTCTCCATCATCATCCATCCCTCAATTAGAATATCCTCCCCAAATTAACCAACAATCTGAATTTTCCCAACAAGACTCCGGTCTAATTGTTCCAGTGTTCCAGAAAGGTGATGATCCCATTGATGCCATCAATCACATGATGTCGTTTTTGACTGCAGTTGTCACCTCCCGTTATCCCACTACCAATAATCAGCTGAGAAACTCGTCTAACCCTAGGCAACAAGCTACCATCAATAATGGAAGAGTGACACTACAACTAATTCAGGGGAGACAAACTTCTTTTGCTGTGGGTACTTCAAGGACTTACACTCCGGGAGTAAGTGGAAGCAATTCTAGAAAACAGAGGACGGTTATTTGCTACAACTGCAAAGGGGAAGGTCACATGTCCAGACAATGCACCAAACTAAAGAGAAAAAGGGATGATTCGTGGTTTAAGGAGAAAGTGTTGCTGGTACAAGCTCAAGCACATGGTCAAATTCTAAATGAGGAGGAACTAGCTTTTTTGGCAGATCCAGATATTCCTGAAGGTCAAAGCACACAGACTGTCATTACTCACAATGCTGCTTATCAAGCTGATGATTTGGATGCATATGACTCTGATTGTGACGAACTCAACTCTGCCAAAGTTGCTCTCATGGCGAATTTATCTCATTATGGTTCAGATGCTCTTGCTGAGGTACACAATCATGATAATATGAATAATAATGTGGTAAATCAAGCTGTGCAGGTGATGTCGTCTTCTTAACAGTCGAATGTTGTGAATCATTCAGAGACTGAAATAACCAGTGATAGCAATATCATTCCTTATTCTCAGTCTTCTTAAACAAACTCTTTCAGAACATTTAAAAGAAAAGGAATCTTTATTACAAACGGTTACTCTTCTAAAAAATGATTTTAAGAAAGAAGAATCTAGGAACATTGATAGAGAAATAGCTCTAGAAAAGCAGATCAAACAACTAGATAATATTGTTTTTAAAAGAGATCAATCTGCACAAACTGTTCACATGTTGACGAAACCTCAGTTTTTCTATGATAATACCACTAAACAAGCTCTAGGTTTTCAAAATCCCTTCTATCTGCAGAAAGCTCAGCAGTCGAAACCAAAGCTATATGTTGGTGATATTATTGTTCAAACTAATCCTATTGTGATTCCTGACTTAGAAGAGACCTTAGCACTTGCTGAAGAGAGTCATTCCAAAATGCTTTTAAAACATAAGGATAATATGATGTTAGAAAAGGAAAAGCAAGTTGATACCACACCGATAGATTATGCTGCTCTTAACCAACTTTATAAAGATTTTTCAACATGATTTGTTCCATAAACTGAATTATCTGCTGAACAAGCCTTTTGGTCTCAGAATTCTGTGAATTCTTCAGAACCCACACTTTCTATTAGACCCACCAATGTTGAGGTTCCAAAAGAACTTCCTAAAGTCAGCATGGTTAACACGAGTTTGAAGAAACTTAAACACCATCGTGCTAACTTTGATGTGCTAGTCAAAGAAAGGACCACACACAGCTATCATTGAGGGTTTGTGGGGTTTCGAACATACAAAATCTTGTTTTAGGGATGAAAGAATTCCATTTATAAAAGCTCTGAAAGACTTATTTAGCACATTCAACCAACATTTGGTTGATGAACTTTCTGAAGTCCAAAATATCTTCTATCAAATGGAACAAGCTGTGGAACAACATCGTATTGAGTCAAAAACATTTGAAGTTAAGATGAATCAAGTTTTGAACGAAAATGAACAACTCTTAGAACAAGTGATGAGCTAAGATATTGTAAACATACTTGTTAATCCTTCCATGGAGAATGATTCTGTGAATGTGCATGAATGTTAAAAGTGTCTTAACTTTAGACTGACCTTCAAACGGATTTTGTTAAATGGGAAACTTATAATAAACTGTTCAAAAGTTTTACCATTCTTAAAAAACATTGAATCTCTTTAGAAGTTGACACTCAACTTAAATAGGAAATTTTTCAAAGGGAAAATTCTGTTTCAAATCAAAGTGTTCCAATATCCTAGATGGGCAAAACGATCTATGAAGCCTACAATCAGGTTTCTACAATTGGTATCAGAGCCTCGTGGCTCTCGATCTAGGGTTTATAAGGTTTTCCTATGTATTTATTTTTGTGTAATAGTCAACAGACGCCTTTGGATCTCGAATAATGATGATGTGTATGGATCGTTTTGACGGTTTAGTGCATGATATAATTCTTGAATGGAAAAGTTACACGCTCCTTTACAAATATTTGGTCGGAGTATGATACGATACAGCCCTTGACATTGGATCTAGGATACTGGTCGTTGATGCGACGGAGCTCACTGAGACTATCGGCCATTGCATGTGATCGCCATGCATATATTGACTACAAGAATTATCCAAAGACATTTTATTACATAATATAGTAATAAGATGTTCTTGTTCGTACTGAGGGAAGAGTATGATCTATGCTACTAGTTCGAGATTCAAGCGTTGGTTAATATACTTTTAAGGGGAGTTATTGTTCATATACTTAACATTACAATGCACTCCGATTTGATTATGACAAAAAGGGGCAAGGAGTTGCATGGATTCAGGGGAAGTTTCTCATTAGTATTCTTCAGGGGAAGCTTGTGCTTATTGGTTTTGTCATTATCAACTAGGGGAAGATTGCTGGGAATTATACTTTGAGTTGATTATGACAAAACATATTAAAGATGGAGGACCTACAAGACAAAGTGTGGGTATACATTCATTATGATTGAAGATTCGTCAAACGTATTTAATGCTCAACTAAAAGGATAAAGATCAATCATTATACTGATTGAAGACTGAATGTCCAAATAGTATTTATGATGATTGAAGACTGGTTAAATAAGTCAAATAGTATTTATGATGATTGAAGACTGGTTAAATAAGATTTGATCTTATCTTGTCTTGTAAACCCTAACCCCTCTAGTATATAAAGAGGGGTAGGCGTCTAGTATTGATGATCCATCATAGTTAGATCTCTCCAATGAGAGTCTAATAGTTAGCTTATTAGTTTATGTAATAGTTCATAGTCGACTGATTAAAGTCGAATAGTTTATAGTTTATTAGTTTATGAATAAAAACCTTGTTCATAACATTGTTGTTCTTATTTGTTATTCCGCTGCGTGATCAATGTTATGATATCCTAGATGGGCAAAACGATCTATGAAGCCTACAATTAGGTTTCAACAATTGGTATCAGAGCCTCGTGGCTCTCAATCTAGGGTTTATAAGGTTTTCCTATGTATTTATTTTTCTGTAATTTTTTATCTATAAATACGTATTATAGGTCAACAGACGCCTTTGGATCTCGAATAATGATGATGTGTATGGATCGTTTTGACAGTTTAGTGCATGATATAATTCTTGAATGGAAAAGTTACACGCTCCTTTACAAATATTTGGTCGGAGTATGATACGATACAGCCCTTGACATTGGATCTAGGATACTGGTCGTTGATGCGACGGAGCTCACTGAGACTATCGGCCATTGCATGTGATCGCCATGCATATATTGACTACAAGAATTATCCAAAGACATTTTATTACATAATATAGTAATAAGCATGTCTTGTTCGTACTGAAGGAAGAGATGATCTATGCTACTGAGTTCGAGATTCAAGAGATGGTTAATATACTTTTAAGGGGAAGCTTATTGTTCATATACTTAACCATCTACATGCACTCCTATTTGATTATGACAAAAAGGGGAAGAGTGCATGGATTCAAGGGAAGTTCTTCATCTATATTAGCTTTAGGGGAAGATTGTTGGGAATTATACTTTGAGTTGATTATGACAAAACATATTAAAGATGGAGGACCTACAAGACAAAGCTGAAATAACATTAATGCTGATTGAAGATTAGTCAAACAGTATTTAATGCTCAGCTAAAAGATAAAGATCAACATTAATGCTGATTGAAGACTGGTCAAATAGTATTTATGATGATTGAAGACTGGTTAAATAAGTCAAATAGTATTTATGATGATTGAAGACTGGTTAAATAAGATTGATCTTATCTTGTCTTGTAAACCCTAACCCCCCCTCTAGTATAAAAGAGGGTAGGCGTCTAGTATGATTGATCCACATAGTTAGATCTCTCCAATGAGAGTTATCGTTAGCTTCTTAGTTTTGTAATAGTCATAGTCCGACTCATTAAAGTCGAATAGTTTTATTTTGGTTTTTTGTTTATGAATTAAAACTTGTTCATAACCTTGTTGTTCTTAATTGTTATTCCGCTGCGTGATCAATGTTATGATATCCTAGATGGGCAAAACGATCTATGAAGCCTAAATTAGGTTTCAACAACCATCTTGCTAACTTGATGTGGTAGTCAAGAAAGGGACCACACCCACAGCTATCACTGAGGGTTAGTGGGGTTTCGAACATACAAAAGCTTATTTTAGGGATGAAATAATTCCATTTGTAAAAGCTCCGAAGGACTTATTTAGCACATACAACCAACATTTGGTTGATGAACTTTCTGAAGTCCAAAATGTCTTCTATCAAATGGAATAGGCTGTGGAACAACGTCGTATTGAGTCAAAAACATTTGAAGTTAAGATGAATCAAGTTTTGAACGAAAATGAACGACTCTTGGAACAAGTGATGAGCAAAGATATTGTGAACTTAATTGCGAATTTCCTTCTTGTGGATAATGATTCTGGAATGTGCTGTGAATGTCAAAATTGTCTCAAAATTTGAACTGAGCTTCAAAGATTTGTTGTTGAAAAGAAACTTACGATAAACTGTTCAAAAGTTTTACCATTCTTGAAAAACATTGCATCTCTTTAGAAGTTGACACTCAACTTAAACAGGAAATTTTTCAAAGGGAAAATTATGTTTCAATTCAAAGTACTAACCATCAATCGTGTTCCTTTTATGACCTCTATTGTCCAAGTTTTGATTATGGTTTGAATTAAATGAATTGAAAGCTCAGTCCCAAGAGAAAGACACGGTAATTAAGAAGTTGAAAGAGAGAATTAAATCTCTAAGTGGAAAAATGGATAAGGATAAGATCAAACATGACTTCTGAAGCGATTGAACCAATAATATTGAATTGGATCATAGCGGGTGACAAAGCTTATTGTGTGTGAGACGCGCATTTGAAACAGACCTACTATGAACTTTCTGAACTTGATTAAACCAACACGTATTCAATCAAAAGAACAATGTGCTAAGTTAATTAGTCAAGTCAACTTAAAGTCTGTGGAAATTTCTGATTTAAATGCAAGTCTTCAGGAAAAAGCTTTGGCAATTACAGCTCTCAAGGATGAATTAAGGAAACTCAAAGGAAAATCCCTAGTTGATAATAATGTTTCAAACCACCCTAGTGATCCAGAGTTGCATCAAGTTAATGTGGAACCAATAACCCCTAAATTGTTGAATAAAAGGACAGCTCACTCTGCCTATATTAAGCATTCTCAGGAAGAAGCAGCGCTAGTTCTTTAGGGATTAGTCGATCTTATTAAAGCTTTAAATTATCCCTTCGACACCTCTTAGAAATCTGCCTGTAAGTATACTAAAAACTAATTCAGGAGCTTGCTTTCTAAATCAGATAAAACATGTCTAGTATCCACGGTTCTGGAGAACAATTTAGTGGCTCTGACCATATGAACAAAAAAGTCAAAATGATTAGATTCACTGAGCCCGTCACATCCTCAAGAAACACAAAAATAGCCCATACCTCAAACCTAGCTTCTAACAAACCTATGTTGTCTTCTACAGGAGTAAAACAGTCTACTAGTGCTAGCAGATCACAGCCTTCAGGCAATACAAAGAAAGATAAGATTCAGCAAACACCAAGTAGTACTCTGAAGAATAAAGTAGAAGCCCACCCTAGGAAAGTTAAATCTAGTTTGAAAAATAAGACTGTGTTGTTGCACCTAATAGGAACTGCTCATGTGCAGCATTCCAGCTTACTTGCGAGAATTATGAACTTAAATGTGGTAAGTGTAATTGGTGGCATGCTTTCTGATTAATCATTGATTTTTGTGTTCTGGATTTTATCAACAATGTGAATGCTCGTGCTAAATCTAGATTTGTTAAGAAAAATTCAAAGAGAAAAGTTTGGAAACCAACAGGAAAGGTGTTTACCAATATTGGATATATCTGGAGACCTACTGGTCGGACCTTCACTATAGTAGGAAATGTGTGCCCTTTAACTAGGATTACCACAACTACTGAAGTGCCCCTTTAGAAACCAATTACTCTAGATAATGATACACCTAACCCTACTGCAACATTGGTTTATTCAAGGAAACCTAGGAAATCTAAAACTAATGTTCTTGTTAGCAACCCTAAGATTCTTCAATCTGTATCTGCTAACAAAAAGGAACCTAGTAAATCTTGGGGATCCATAAATTCTGATGTTCCATCTTCTCTATGATGCTTGCAGGTGTTCCAAATGTCCTCCTGGTAATTTCGACTCCGGCTGCTCCAAGCATGGATGTCCAGAGATCGCTCTCAGCACCAAATCTTTCGTCAGCAAATTGGTGGGTACTGTCAAATTTGGAAATGATCATGTAGCAAAGATTATGGGTTATGGAGACTATCCGATTAGGAATGTTACAATTTTAAGGGTTTATTACATTGAAGGACTTGGGCATAATCTATTCTCTGTGGGACAATTTTGTGATTCCAACCTCGAAGTTACTTTTCGTCAACACACCTGCCACATTCGCAATCTAGAAGGTATTGATTTATTAACTGGATCTCGAGGGGACAATCTTTATACACTCTTTCTTGGGGATATGATGGTGTCCTCTCTTATCTGCCTCTTGTCAAAGGCCTCTAAACAAGTTTGGTTATGGCATCGCGTTCTTCATTTGATACTTCGGTGCTCTTTCATTTTGCTAGAACATGGTCTTGTTCGAGGTCTCCCCTATCACTCAGTTTGAAAAGCACCATTTGTCTTCTGCATGTGCATTAGGCAAGAGCACGAAGAAACCCCACAAACCTAAATCTGAGGACACCAATCAAGAAAAATTGTATCTGTTGCACATGGATCTGTGTGGACCAATGCGTGTCACGAGTGTAAATGGAAAAAAGTACATCCTTGTTATTGTCGACGTATTGTACGCTGCTCGATGTGTTTAGATTGGGTAAAATGCTTGCGAAATCAGAAGCTCAGCTTGTTTATCATCAATTTTTTTGAGATGATCCAAGTAAGATTAAGGTAGAAAACCGTCTGACGATTCAGAAAGATATGGAAACTGAGTATTGTCGAATCTGACATTTGCAAGTGTATGACTTTGTGTTAGATTCTAGAGAAGGTCTTGGCATCTCTCATGAAACATCTTGTTTCCGCTCTCCACAGCCAAAAATCGGGTGTGTTGATTTTTTTTTGTGGTTGAAATAAAAAAAGGGATTTAACATCTACCCCCCCCCCCCCCCCGTACGCTATAAAGCAGCCCGCACTATGTTAATTTATGCAAAAGCTCCTTTATTTCTATGGGCTAAAGCAGTTGCTACAGCCTGTTATACCCAAAATCGTTCCATGATACGCCTTCAACACGGTAAAACACCATACGAGCTTCTGTACAACAAACCTCTCGACCTATCGTATCTTCTGTGGTTGGTGCACTCTGTTTTTTTTTTTTATGTGCAACGAATGATAGCGAGAACTTGGCAAGTTACAACTGAAGGCCGGTAGAGGTTTTTGCATTGCTATGCACCCACGAAGAAGAAAGGCATTCCGGATTTACAACAGACCGTACCAGTACGATATAATTGAAAACATTCACGTTGGACTTTGATGAGCTGACTCGATAGCTTTTTTCTGAACACAGCAGTTCAGGACCCGCACTTCATGAAATGACTCCTGCAACAATCAGTTCAGGACCCGTGCCAAACCCTCCTCCTTCAACACCATTTGTACCACCTTCAAGAACTGATTGGGATATACTGTTTCAACCATTGTTTGATGAATTATTCAATCCTCCACCAAGTGTTGATTTTCAGCCCTGAAGTCATTTGCTCCAATTGTTGAAGTTAGTAGCTCCAGACCGCTGTTTCACAGTTTACACCTTCCTCAACCATAGTTGATCAAGATGCACCATCACCAAGTAATTCTCAAACAACACCCGAAACTCCGCCTACCGTCATTCCTAACGATGTTGAAAAAGACAACCACGATATTGAAGTCGCACATATGGGTAATGATCCGTACTTTGGTATACAATTCTAGAAGTTTCTTCTGATCAATCCTCGGTCATCGGATATTATTCATACAATTGTTGTCTCCTGACCAACCAGTTTGTCTGACCATATAGCAAATGGACTAAGGATCATCCATTGAGAATATAATCGGGAAAACTTGATAGACCAGTTTCCACAAGCTGCAGTAGTTACTATGCAAGCTCTTTTTGTTACTTCGATGTTTTTCCTCATACTGGTTGTTGACCCAAGACATTATAAAAAGATGCTTTGACTCAATCTGTTGGATTTGACAGCAATGCAAGGAAGAGCCAATGAGTTCGAACCGATCTTCAGAGTATGGGGGAGCTCGTACCTCGCCCAGATATAGTTATTGGGTATTACTTTTAAGTAGATCTACAAAGTGAGCTAGGCGAATGGGAGGTATTCTAAAGGACATAAGCTCGATAGTGGCTCGTGGTTACCTTCAAGAAGAAGGCATTAATTTTGAAGAGTCTTTTGCTCCAGTTGCAAGATTAGAGGCTATAAGGATTTTTCTTACGTTTGCCGCTCATATGAACATGGTCGTCTACCAAATGGATGTGAAGACTGCATTTCTGAATGGTAATCTGCGAGAAGAGGTTTATGTTAGCCAGTCGGATGGACTTGTGGATAAAGATAACCCCAATCACGTGTTAAGCTGAAAAAGAAAGGCTCTTTTATGCGGTGAAACAAGCCGTTCCACGCTGCGTGGTATGATATGTTGTTTTCCGTCATGAATATCCTCAAGACTTCTCCAAAGGCTTAGTGGATCCTACTCTATTCATCCGTAGGGAAGGCAAGGAATTACTTCTGGTACAAATATATGTCGATGATATTATCTTTGCTGCTTCTACACCTTGAAACTGTGTGACCTATTTGCTTAAATCATGTGTTCAAAAAATTTAAGATGTCAAGATGGGCAAAATTCATTTTTTTTCGGATACAGATTTACTCAAGTCCCAGAGGCATCTTTATTAACCAGTCAAAATATGCCCTTGGATCTTTAAAGAAATACGGTTTTGACTCCTTTGACCCAGTGGATACTCCAATGGTTGATAAATCCAAACTGGATGAGGATAAAGAAGGGAAAGTCGTAGATCCGTCACACTATCATGGTATGATTGGCACCCTCCTTTATCTTACAGCCAGTAGACCTGACCTACAATGTGCTATATGCATGTGTGCCCCTGTGAGGTATCAGGGCTCGGCGCCTACGAAAGCACTTATTAAATGCGGTAAAAAGATCTTTGGTATCTAAAAGGAAACGTACATCAGGGGACTATGGTGTATCCAAAGGTTCTTCGATTGCTTAACAACATTTGCAGATGCGGATCATTTAGTTGCTCAAAATACACCGCCGTCAGCACTTAGTCTGTAGTATTGCCACTTTTAGGTGAAGATTGGTTAGCTGGTCGTCTAAAAGGCAGAAAAGCACTGCGATATCCAGTACGGAAGTTGAATATATTGCTTTGTCCAGCTGTTGTGCTCAAATCCTTTGGATAAGATCACAGCTTATCGACTATGGCTTTGGATTTAATAAAATTCCAATGTACTGTGATAACAAAAGTGTTATTGCCTTATGCTGCATCAAATGTTTTCAACATTCCAGATCCTAGGCATAAGGACTTCTAATTTCACTTTATAAGGAGCATGTTGAGATTGGGTTGTGTTCGCAACTTTACTTGTCAATACGAGTATCCCCCCCCAAACTTGGCAGACATCTTCACTAAAGCTCTTGGCCAAAAAAGAATTGAATTTCTGATCAACAAGCTGGGAATGCGAAGTTTTACGCCGGAGACTCTGAAACAATTGGCAGATGAAGTTGATGAATAGTAGTGGTACCTATTCAAATATCCTGGAATCTATGTTTTTAATTTAAAACCTTAAAAACCAAAATGATTTTTCATGTTTCAAAATTTTATATAAAACCAAAATACAAAAATATAAAATCTTTAAAACAAAAGAAAAATTAAAAAATGAGAAAAATAGAAAAAGAAGTAATAATAGCATGTCTTCTGAAAATCGATAACATTTACGGTCTTAGAAATGTCATTCAATAATGATACGAGGCTGTAAATAAAGCTTGAGTAGAAGTTCAAATGTTTTCAAAACATGGCAAATGGCTTGCTATTATTTCTGATAGCAACCCGATCTTCATTTTAAAGACAAGTATTTCAAAAAGGAAACTTGACTTCTCAACGGGAATTTATTCTCGGGCATGGTCTACTTAATGACCATGCAAAGGCTTGTTTTTAATTTGCAACACAAACCGTGCTTCTTATATTACCATAAGTGTACGTGTTAGTGCGCTTATGTGTTAAAATAAGAGAAATCTTATTTTTATTCTTAAAAAGTTGTCTTCAAAATGAATCAGTGTTTTCAGTAATCACAAAAAGATTTTAAAAGACAATTTGACCACTCAAACAATGACAACATCTCTTTAAATTGAAAACGGGTCGTTATTCGAGGGGGAGAAAGTGTCATCAAATAATCTTTTAAAACAATCTTTCAAAATAAGTATAATAAAGGTAAGTTACGTTTTTGTAATACGGATAACAATTTATATGGGAGTTAATGGATGTTAATACACGCGCTTTAGATAGTTCATTTATTTCAAACTTTAGGGACTTATTTTCAATTTAAGACTTAGTGAACTTAGGTTTTAAAACTACATACGACTAATATTGCCAACATTTCATAAGTATTAAAAAGACTTAGGAATGTTTGGATATAATTACATAGTTTTAAATGGCTTGATGTTGATTCTCACGTGATAGATCTAAGCTTATATATTCTTAAAACACGATCTCGAGTATGTGTGCGTACAAAGTTTTGCTGATTCCGAGGTATCGAAACTAGCAAGGGGAAAGGAGTAGATGTATACTTGATAGTGTCCTTGGCCTTCTTTTGAGGTTAGCTTCTTTTGTCTTTTGAGGTTAGCTTCTTTTAATTTTAGGTCTTTTTGAATCTTTTGGGTGCACTATTTCTATCACATGGTGGAAGAGCACATTCTCGTTCATTGTCAGTATGCTCATTTGAGTCCTTTAGGGGGGATGTTTTGGGAGGGTAATTGTTTAAACCCACTTTTTTAGTTTTGTTATGTAGTGACACTGTGAGAAGAATTCTGTCTGATTTAATTAATGTTTTACCCGACCGGTCAATCTCTAAGCTTATTTTTAAATTGAGTAGACATATTTAATAAAAGAGGTACACATAGGGATTTTATTATCTACATCCGGGACTTAGTTGACTTTGGTGTTACAATCTATATCATAACTATCCTTAAGAGAGAAATGCGCTCATCCGGGACTTAATTGACTTTGGTGTTGCGGTATCAAATTCTTGAAAGGGTTAATTGTGTACTTTGGATATTTGGGCTTTATACATCAAGACTGCTTGATGCGGCTTGCAAGAAAGTTCTGAATCTACTCAAGAAAGGATTGCTGGTTTAGGGGGAAGCTAAGACAACATCAACACCGACATCACCAACCATACAAGCTCAAGTTACATATGTATCTGAATCTATTTCATACTCGAAGTCTGAAGCAAATACTTTCGTAACTTGGAAAGAAAGTTGAAGCAATGCCGGAGAGTGCTTGGACAGAGAAAGATCAGATTGACAACTTCTTGATAGAATGAAGGTTAATGAGGAGTTTAGAAATGTACGTTGGTAGGAGATTGTACGAAGGAGACCTACGGCTGCTACAAAGGACCATATGATTTCATCATATGATGTTCTCATCATTCAGGTCAATCCTAGTACATAATAAACATGTGAATATGTATATATGTAGTGTAAACTTATGGTGATAATAAGGAGTGCTCGAGTACAAAATTTTCAAGAATTTCTTAGTAAATTCAAAATTTTCAAATTATTGTACTCAGCACTGTCTTAGATACCCTCAATTATTGAGGGGGAGCATTAAAATGTTCCTTATAAGTTATTCTGTATCATTTTGTCCCCGGGCGTTTAATCAATTGATATCCAAAATATCAAAGGATTAACATTTTGGATAAGGGGAGAGAAAATTGGGGGTTTTTGGATTAAACTGGATCTAACTTGTATTGAAAGCGTGATCATATAAATGGATTCAATGCACTCCACACTTAAGGCTATGTACTACAATTTCGATGCCATGTTAAGGGGGACTTTTAGTGATGATGAAAAACTCTCAAAGTGTAAATCTTTTAATATTTATATCAAACACTTTGATTGAAATTTTCAATGTTTTTGGAAGGATTGTGATGAAATACCCAAAAGACCGACCATGTACTTAAATTTATAAAGTTATAAGGCGGTTTAAGCTTTTTTAAAAGGGATTTTCAAATCCATGATCAGCCAGAACCGGGAGGATCTACCAGGGATATGACTAGTTAGTGTAGAGTCCTTAGTGATGATACAAGGAGAAAAGTGAGAATCGAGAATTAAGCGGTGAGATGGACGGCTAACACTGGAACAACCCAACAAGGTGTTAGTTATGAAGTCTCGGTATGCATTGAAGGGGTTGAAGAATGAAAAAGAAATGTAAAGATAAAGGGTGAAAAGAAAGAAGCCCTCCATACACTTAGGCAGAAACCGGGACAATACATAATCTGTCGGAAACACAAAGTTGTTATCCGTAAAAAAAAAAAACCCCCAAATTGTTTGAACAGACAGTCATGGACCCAGTGACGCTAAGCTCAACCCTCCCCAGCCACTCAAGGTCTCTCAACAGACTCTTGTTTCATTTCTACGGAGATTTACAACATTTCTATCACCTTTTCACTCCGAGTTAGTTGGGCTATTAAAAATGGTGGGCAGTCTGCTCCAGCCTCCGATCACTAAATTAAAAGTGCACTGTTGAGTCTAGAGCCAAAAGAGATCATCCATAAATCTCATTAAGACACGTGTAAAAATTATGCTTGTTATCTCACACAATGTGAATAACAAGAAAATATAAAAAGTCCTACACATTATCCTTGTGATTTTGCCAGAACATCTGAGTGATACTTAAGTATTCACAATAAAGATGGAAATCCTGCTTGAGCCAACATCAAACAAGCTCATGGTAGGTGACTTGTGCGATTCTATACGAATCAAAACTTGTGAACTGGAAAAAGAAAACGATGGTGCGATTTCTATAAGATATCAAACTTGTTCCAGGATATGATAATTGGACGATTGATTGATGAATTTTTGAAATGATTAACACTCACGATGGGTCACAAAAAACCACGTTCGCAAGTACCATGTTGATTGATTTTCAAATTGATTTTTCTATTTCAATCGGTGAGGCAGTAACTCACTGGTTCATTCTTATCGTGATGTCTGCTTTGAGACGTTCTGATAATGAGAACATGTCGAGTTTGTTGAATCTAATACAAATATGTTAGAAAGATTCTATACTTCAGCTGGAAATCCTATCAAGGAGATTCTTCTTAAAATTGAAATTAACGATACAGGTCGATCCTCACGGATTCGAAGGTTACTCCAACCAAACACATGCGAATGACAAAGCCATATTCGTCACCTCCATCTTTATTGCTAACTGTTTTAAGCAGGATTACTTCTTAAGATGTTGGTGAAGGGTACCTGATCCAGTGGCTTACAAGATGCACTTCCACATGCTCATACCCGACCGACAAAACATAAAGACATCATGAAAGCTCAAGTACATGTTTCAAGACTTCCGCTACTCTGATACCGAACGTCTTTCTCGAAGTGACGAAGTGTTATATAGTTAAGAATTTCAAGGAAAGATGAACATTAAAAGCTTTTCCCAGTTAACAAATCAAGAATGGTATGAGCATGTCGGTCCAGAAGTCACAAGATCACAAGATGACAAAGTCACAAGATGACAAAACGAGATTATGCTTGGTTGATGATCTCACAGTGCTCAAGATCATATCTCCACTTACAAGTAAAGATAAAGGAACAAGCTCGAGCCTAAAGTCAAAGATTACTACAACATATTCACAAGGGAAAATCAAGAAATGAAGTTTACGAGCTAAAGACTAAAGATGTAGCATAGTATGATAGGTTTAAAGTTTGTAAATTGGTCTGCAGTGACTCCTAGGGAGATTGTTTGGAAACAAGAAAAGTATCGGTCACTTCTAATATATACTAGTCTTAGCCCGTAGGTTAACATATGATAAGCTTAGTAAGCTAATATGGCCCAAGGCCCATGGAAGCCTTAGTAAAGCCCATGGCCGGCCTTGTATGTAGCATATATACCCTCTCCATGCCTTGGAGAGGGTGGTTGGTTGTTTCATTTCTCATTTCACACACAAAATAATATTATCATCCATTCCATATTACTTTCTCTCTCTAGAAACTTTCCAACCTACTTATCTCTCTAGTTCTTGTATAATATCAAAGATTACTAGTATTCTTCAGATGTGGTGTTAGTTAATTTAAAAGGGCTTGTACAAAATAAAGTTATAAAAACAAGTTTTATAACATATATATATTCGGACAGTTTGTAGGTTATGTAAAGATACGAATTTTTATAAAATATAAAGGCTTAAAATTCAAATAGTACATTCCAAGACGACTCCGTGCATATAAGGAACTCGAAAAACAGAGCTATAATGAAGGAGTTACGAATTTTGCAAGATTTCAATAATTAAATTTTATACAAACACAGATTGAATTAACTGTTTCGGTACATATTTTATAAAATCTGTAAACATTTTATTTTGATAGATTACCTCGATACGATTTGTGTCCCCCCCCCCCCCTCTACATATATAAGAACCGTAAAATAAAAAAAAAAACGGGGGGGGAGTTTTAAAACAAGTAAGTTATGAATTTTTTAAGATTTTCGAAAAAAAACTTTTATAATTTAATTTTATATTTCACAGCCTTTACAAAAGCTTTGAAAAGTTGTGGAAAGCTGTTGTTACTTCTGAAATCGGTCATTTTGAGGCCTTCGTGTCCGATTCGGCAAAGTATTAAAAGACAAAGATTGCCTCGGATGACCGTTGTACAGGGAATATCAAGTTTAAGAGCTAAAAGTGTTATAAGATATTTAACTAGGGAAATTATAAAAGTGAGATAACTTTATATTAATTTTTTCTGCAGATGTTCCTAACATGAATAGTGTTGATTCGTTTCAATAAAAACCTTACAAAATAATGTAGCATTACCTATATAATATTTATACATGTTTTTAACTTTATACATATTAATTTAAAAAATGATTAAACTATTTATATAATATCATTATATAAATAATAAAGATATTAAATCAAGCGTTATTAATAAATATCAATTTTAATTTTTTGGTGGAACCAAAAAAGATAGATAATTATTTTCATGGATACATATACTTGGACATTAAATATCAAGCGTGACTTAAACATTGTTTCAAATTTTATAAATTAAACAAATCTATTAGGTGGTGATATAACTTCATAATATACACTGTTGTATTTATTTTAATTACATCTTACTTGTACGACCTATAAATAATTAGGTTGCATTCTGGCTATTCGTGACGATATTCTTTGTTGATTGTTACTACATTCGATACATTCACTTGAGGTGAGTTTATAGCCCCACGTTTTACTCGTTTTACACATACCTCAACACTTTTTGAGGTGAGAATACATGCGCATTTACAAATTGCTACATACTTGATTTCATAACTTGTTTACATACGTGATTTAATAATCGTTTACAAATTGATGGCATACTCATTCAAACCTTTTTTACACGTCTTGATTACAAACTCATTTACATGTTCGTTTACAAATTCATTTACATGATTGATTACAAACTCGTTTATATACTCATTTACATATCTCGCGGTGGGATACATCACTTGTTTTCACTTATAGACGCAACAACTTTACTTTCACACAAATGATTAAGGATTAGCTTAAGGGGCCTGATTTGTTAATTACGATTGGTAGGCGTGAATGTTATAAAATAGATCTATTTGGGCGTGACAACCTCGTTCGGGTGAGTAGTAGCTCTCACTAGTTAAACGGATTGGACTAACGAACGTATACCATGTCGGAGCATTGAACGACAGTTACTATTGTATGTGTTACAATGGTCACACACAGTTTATGAATCTCTGATTTCCAACATTCATTCTTACATTTTTGTGACTATTATAAGGATTGAAATGGTCATACGCACTTTGCAAATCTTTAATTTCCAACATTTATACTTATATTTTTGTGACTATTATAAGGATTGAAATGGTCATACGCACTTTACAAATCTTTAATTTCCAACATTTATACTTACATTTTTATGACTATTATAAGGATTGAAATGGTCATACACACTTTATAAACCTTTGATTTCAACATTTATACTTACATAAACCTATGAACTCACCAACTTTATGTTGACACTTTTAAGAATGTATTTCTCACGTGAACAAGCTACTTGACATAATTGATGTGCATTGGAGTCCAAACTTTACAAGATTACTTTTCAAATGACACATTTAGAGGTTGTTCTCTCATTATCTCTCCCCCATGTGCATCTGGTATTATGAAGTAACGCTTCCAGGACATACTTTCCGCTGCGACCCATTTTGGGGGGAGGTTTGGTTACAATATATCAGTGATTTCTTTAGTAACTATTGTTAGTTGGCTTAGCTATGTCTTGAATCTACTTTACAATATGAATTTTATTAATTATGTAACGCTTAGTGCTAATGATCATATAGCAACCTATAATTTTCATCAATGTAATTATCCATCTATTAAATTAGATGCACTATAATATCCATCTTATTCTATATATACCACCTTTTTTACAGGGAAAGCTTTTTGCCTTTATTTTTTCTCTTATGCAAACGTAACTTGCATCTCTAAAGTAAACGAGCTCAGCAACCTCACCTAATGCCTCTTATCTAGTTTAATCATGTAAACATCCTAATATGTCAAGTCAATATCTTAATATCAAAAATTCCCAGTACATTATCAATTTAACGTACCATTTACAACGTTACTACAAAACAAGCATTAAACGTTGACGTTTATATGAAAACCCTAATTATATTGTAATGTATACATATAAAATGGATGTGCAAGCCTTCAAAGCATGTGTACAAGTGTACAATGCACAATATTTGAATCATATTTTCCCTCCAAGTCAATGTACAAGTCTTAAATACTCAATGTACAAATCAACAATGCATGAATTCAAATAAGCTTATTTTTCACCGTTTTCCTTTGTAGATTTTGTACCACCTATGTAGTACAAAGGTACAAGAACACTTCATACCGAACTTAAGCCAAAACCGATAAAACCTAATCCCTAAATCCTTTCTAAACTCTAATCTAAAAACCTTAAAGACCTAAACGAAACCCTAACCCCTAATTTCACTTTAAACCTAAAAACTAATCCTAACCCTAATCCTAACATTAAACCTTAATCGCTGATATCCCTAATCCGAAAATCACTTATTCCTGAATCCTAAACCTATCTATCCCTAATCTTAACCCTAATCCACGTTTTAAAACCCTAAACCCTAAGCCAAACTAAAACCAAATCCCACCCCCAACACCCAGTATTTTCTTTTTGGACCCATTGGAAGCACCAAGCACACGGATCACCTCCCTTGCATCACCTAGCAGCCACCCTAGCACCTTACAAGCACCTCCATCACCACCTTGGCCACCAAGTTAGCCTTGTCACCTCCTTGTCACTCCATTGTACCCGAAACCCTCATACACCCTTCCACCATTCAATCCTACTCTTCTAGCTCTCAATACTCATCACTATAGCTCCCATGAATCATCTATCCTAGCCTTGACACTAATCAAACCCCAAACTTGGGCACCAAGGGTCATTCGAACCCTATATAAGCCGAACACCCCCCATTCATTCAAATCACACCTCAAACATTTATCTCACACTCAAATGGAGTTCTAGCTCAGCCAAGGAAGAAGTAGAAGGTCCCTAAGATCAGAATAGAAGCCAAGAACCAAGAAAAAGAAGCCCTTGAAGTCATTACTAGGCGTACGAACCCGAAAACCCCATTTTGACCCATTTTAGCTCAAGTAAGCTCAAAATCTTGTTCAATAAGCTTATAATCTGTATTAGAATGTTCATAATACTCTTAAGATCATATATGAACTCTTGTTAAAGCCTTGAATCCTCAAACCCATGCGTTTTTTATTAAAACCCTAAAAATGACCCGTTTTGATTTTCTAGCTAACGAATCCTTTTTCTAAACTTTTGTTATGTTAGAACATCTTATTTTAGCTTATTCTAATAAGCTATAACCTGCAAATATCATTTGGAATCCTAAAATAAGCTTGCATGGCTTTTTGGACTTGATTTGTAAATTATTTCCATGCAAGGGGTATATATCGTAACTTTCTGAAATTTATAACTAAAGGGGCTGAAAATGTCATTATTCCAAAGTTATAACTATAAGGACCTATCTTGCCAAGTTTCAAAGTTAAAGGTTTAAATTATATATACTTTATATATAAAGGACTAAACTTGTAAAAGTTTATAAACCAAGGGTATATATTACCATTTTTGCAAACTTAAAAATATAAAATATAATATTTTTATATAAATTATAAAAATATATATTAATATTATAAAACTCGATTTTATTAAAACCCGACACAATTATCGTTATTTAATCAATGATCGATCACATATAAAACAAAATAACGGGGGTTGTAATTTAACGTAATTTATCATCGACTAACTTTTAAAGAAACTTAAAATTTTATCGTATCACGTTACTAGGGAGCTTCATGTGAGGAGTTTCATTTGGGTATACGTTTTGACGAGTTTGCTGGATTTACGATTTAAAGTGTCCTGGCTCCTCAAACGTTTACTACATGACCTCTGAATTATGATGGCCCGAACAGTGATGCAATATTTCCATAAATTAATAAATCAAAGTAATACGTTAAACTTTATGAAGTTTTGAAACATAAACCATCACACTAAGACTTGACATATTACCCCAGGTTGCGTGACGTAGCTGTTACTTTCACTTGATATACTTTTGCTATCAATCAGATTTCCCCTGTTAAGGTGAGTTCATAGCCTCACATTTAACTCTTTTAAATGTTTCATAAACCCGCGAGGGGGATACATGCTATAAACCATGAATACAAGTATTTTCTAAATGTATGCTATCCTGATATATTATTGCATCTGTTGTCTATGTCTCTTTATGCCAAAAGATCCCCACCATCATGGACCATTAATCACTTGGGAGTGAACGTGAATATTATGGATAGATATATCAGGGTTGACGAATAACGTTTGTGTTAGCCGGATAGGTAACCAAACGCACTATATTTGAAACTCATATGTATATGGAAATTACCTACACGGGGGCCATTATCATTATATATATCATTATTGATATATACACAAGTCAGTTTGAGTGCCATGAGCTTAGACGCAATAATACTGTTTTCTATAATAATTGTACTCATTGCAATTATTACACTTATAGGTGTATAACAACGTAACCCACTATCAAACTTGTATTCAAACTGCTTAACATAAACCTATGAATTTCACTCAACCTTTGTGTTGACTTTTAGTATGTTTATCTCAGGTAACTGAGCACCTTATGGCACGGAGTGGCACGGACTTGAAGATGGCTAAACTGTTATCATTCAAACTTTATGTTTTCATGTAGATTTTGGGACCTCTGTTTGTAAAAACTCTGATGAAATAATGAATGATAACTTATCTTTTAAAAATGTCTCTTTTGAGTCATTTTCTATGATTATGACTGTTGTACTATGAAATAATACCCTAGATTAGCTTCCGCTGCTATATGTCAAAAATGGGGGTGTTATAGATTGGTATCAAGAGCCACGGTTATAGAGAACAAGGTTGAAACCTTAACTATAACTACTTTTCTTTTTCCATCCAAGAAAGTCCTCCGTGCCACTACATTTCCAGAATAGTATGTAAAGTACATAACTATTATACTATTATATAAATAACTTATGTTATTTACCACTGGGTTGTTAACAGAGTGATGTCTTCTCCCAGCCACCCTACTTCCAATATTAAGGATGCTTTTTCCTCTAACTTTCCGGACTATATCCTGGCTTCCCCGGACTATGTCCCAGCTTCACCAAGAAAAACTTATTCTAGCTCTTCAAATAACTCATTTGGTTTAGTTCCAATAGCTTCACCAACTCTTTCACTTTTTCATGATGACCCCTATATGAAGGTCATGCATGCATACTATGCTAAAGAATCACCTATTCCACCGCCAACTATAGTGCCTCCGTCTTCAATGCTATCTCCAATGTTTAATCCTCAAGAATTCTTTTTTCCTGAGGAATTATTGCCACTTAAGAAATGAGGTCGTGACCGAGCATCCTCCTCTACTTCTGACCTACCTCAAGCATTTAAGATAGGAGAAAGCTCTCGTAAGACAAGTCTAGAACGTCACGAGGAGCAAATTGAGGAAATTTTAAATCATCTAGATGAACTCTCTCTCAACCGCACTGAGCACATAGAAGACAAAATAGAAGGTCTTGGAAAAGGTCGGGTGATCATACAATAAGATTTTGACAATCTGGAAGCTGAACTTTGAGAATCTCATACTCAAATTGCTAAACTTCAAAGAAAGCAAATGGGAAATAACAGCAAGATTGCTCTGGCTCGCTTTAGGATTGCTAATCTAGAACAAATCATCGAAGATATCCAGGCTCATCACCAAGCAGATAAGGAAAGTTTTCTGAATGCAATCTATGAACATAAGAACAGCCAGGAAGGACCATCGAACTACTAGATTAGATACTAATTATAGCTTTTGTTAGAACCTAGCCACGGGATGTGTGGTATAAATAACAACACTTGTCAAATTTTGACTATGTACAGTACAAAGGCAAGTCTTTCATGATATAATATAATGGTGAACCCGTTTTATATTCATCTTGTGTTCTATATTACATCTCCGTCTTCATCATTATGAATCATACCGTGACTTCTAAATCAGATGCTTGTTAGAATCCGTATCAAATAAGTATCTATGATTTCAATATCACTATTGTTAAAAATGTTTAAAGTTCAAAAATAAGCATTGCATTTTAAGACTTGTGATATCATTCTTATTACGTGTTGTCTTATGTTGATAGAATTCCTCTTAAAAGGACGTCAACATCTGAAGCACCAGCCATGACTCAAGCTGCCATCAGGAAACTAGTTGCTAACAGTGTTTCCGCAGCTCTGGAAGCACAAGCCGCTAACATGGCAAATACTGATAATACCACCAGACCAAGAGAAGCTCCTGTAGCAAGACAGTGTAGCTACAAAGAGTTCATGAGCTACCAACCTATCATTTGCAAAGGTATGGAAAGAGCTGTTGGACTTATCCGCTGGTTTGAGCGAACTGAATCAGTGTTTTCTTGTAGTAACTGTACCGAAGACTATAAGGTGAAGTTTGCTACTGGTACTTTAACTGAAGAAGCTCTACCTGGTGGAATTCTTTTGCCCAACCTATTGGGATAGAAGAAGCTTACAAGATTACCTGGGTTGAATTCAAGAAGCTTTTGATAAAGAAGTATTGTCCCCGAACTGAGGTCCAGAAGATGGAAGACGAATTTTACCATCTGACTATGAAGGGGAATGATCTCAAGACATATGTGAGAAGATTCCAGGAATTGGCAACCTTGTGTCCCACTATGGTGCCAGATTCTGAGAAAATGATGGAAGTTTTCATCGGGGGATTGCCTCGAAGTATTGAAGGGAATGTTATCGCCTCTAAACCTCAAACTCTAGAGGAAGCCATTAACATAGCCCAAAGGCTAATGGATCATGTAACAAAGCATACTCCGGTGCAAGTATCAAGTGATCACAAACGAAAGTTTGATGATAGAAGAACTTTCAACAACAACAACAACTATCGTAACACCAACACCAACAACCGCTACAATAATCACCAACCAGAACATAACAGAAGACAGGAAACCTTTAGGTCTTATGCTGTCACTCCAACTAAAAACAATGGGTATATTGGAAACCGTCCTTTGTGTAAGAAATGCACTCTGCATCACACAGGACCTTGCACTGTCAAGTGTAATACTTGCAACAAGGTGGGCCATCTGACCAAGAACATTAGAAATAAAAGGGCTAGCCACTGGAAGTAATCTGCTACCAGTGACAATTATTTATCATGCCTGTAGAGAGAAATGGCACTATTCAAATCAGTGCCGAAAGACCACCAGCAATGATGCCCAGGGAAGAGCCTACATGCTAAGGGATAGGAATACTCACCAATACCCGAACGTAGTCATGTATATGTTCCTTCTAAACCAACATCTAGCTAGAGTATTATTTGATTCTGGAGCAGATAAAAGTTTCGTATCCATATCTTGCCTCTATACTAAATATTCCACCCATTACAATAGATATCTTTTACAATATCGAAATGGCCGACGGAAACCTAGTAAGCACAAACACCGTTATTCAGGGTGCAACTCTGACTTTGTTAAACCAACCTTTCGAAATTGATCTTATGCCGATCAAACTCGGTAGTTTCGACGTCGTCATTGGAATGGATTGGTTATCCAAGTATCATGCTAGAATTATTTGTGACGAGAAAGTCATCCACATCCTAATCAACGGTGAAACTTTGATCATCCGAGGTGACCAAAGTAAAACCCGACTAAATCTCATATCTTGTATAAAACTAAAAGATATATATCCTGAGGTTTTCAAGTGTTCGTAATCTAAGTAATGGAAAAGAAGTCAGACGAGAAAAGACTAGAAGATATCCCAGTAGTCAAAGAATTTCCAGAAGTTTTTCCTGAAGATCCACCTAGCCTTTCTCCCGTTCGCCAAGTAGAATTCTAAATCGATCTAATTCCACTAATAGCACATGTAGCCCGAGCACCCTATAGATTAGCTCCTTTAGAAATGCAGGAACTATCTAACCAACTTCAAGAGTTATCATATCGAGGTTTTATACCACTAAGTACTTCACCTTGGGGAGCTCCTGTCTTGTTTGTCAAAAAGAAAGACGGATCTTTCAGGATGTGTATCGATTACCAGGAGTTGAATAAACTTACCATAAAGAATCGTTACCCATTACCCAAGATTGATGACTTATTTGACCAACTTCAAGGTTGGAGTGTCTACTCGAAGATTGACTTAAGATCAGGCTATCATCAACTGAGAGTCAGGGATAAAGATATTCCCAAGACTGATTTCAGAACAAGATACGAACACTATGAATTTCAAGTAATGCCATTTGGTTTAACTAACGTGCCTGCTGTATTCATGGATCTCATAAATCGTGTGTGTAAACCATACTTGGATAAATTTGTGATAGTGTTTATCGATGATATTCTCATCTACTCTCGTAACAAAGAAGAGCACACAAATCATCTGAGAATAATCCTAGAATTACTTAAGAAAGAAAAGTTGTATGCCAAGTTCTCCAAGTGTGATTTCTGGATTCGTATTGTGCAATTTCTTGGACACTTAATTGATAGTCAAGGACTTCATGTTGACCCCACTAAGATTGAAACAGTTAAGAATTAGACATCTCCTACTACACCCACAGAAATACGTCAATTCTTAGGACTCGCCGGTTATTATCAAAGATTTATCAAAGATTTCTTGAAGATTGCAAAGTCTTTGATTGAATTAACCCAAAAAAACAAGAAGTATATCTGGGGTGAAGACCAAGAGACAGCTTTTCAACTGCTTAAACAGAAGCTATGTGAAGCTCCAATCTTAGCATTACTAGAAGGAAAAGATGATTTTGTTGTTTACTATGATGCATCCCATCAAGGTCTGGGAGCGGTGTTAATGCAAAGAGAGAAGGTTATTGCATATGCATCCCGACAACTTAAGCCTCATGAAGAAAACTATACCACTTATGATCTCGAATTAGGAGCAGTAGTGTTCGCTCTTAAAATTTTGGAGACACTATCTGTATGGCACCAAATGTATTATGTTCACTGATCATAAAAGTCTTCAGCATATCCTTGATCAGAAAGAGTTGAACATGAGACAATGTCGTTGGCTAGAATTGCTTGCAGATTACGATTATGAAATTTGCTATCATCCTGGAAAGGCAAATGTCGTAGAAGATGCCTTAAGCCAAAAGGAACGAATCAAACCACTCCGAGTTAGATCATTAGTTATGAACATTCATCCAAACTTACCCTCACAAATTCTCAAAGCTCAAACTGAAGCACTCAAAGAAGAAAACCTCAAAGCTGAAAACTTACAAGGAATGGATAAAGCATTCGAAATATATAACAACCCGCAATTTTCATAAATGTAAATATCCATCTATTAAGTTAGATGATGTACAATCTATCAATTATATATGAACTCACCTTTTTCAGGGAAATTTTTTGCTTTATTACATTACTTACTTTTCCAATATCTCAATATGTAATATTTCTTGCATAACTAAAGTTAACAAGCTCACGCAACCTAACTATGGCAATCCTATCTTTATATATGTCAAGAAAACATCATAATATGTCAATTCAATATCATAATATCATTATTACAAAGTACATTACTCATATAATGTG
>BQNB010063570.1:0-32660 GCA_026074375.1 Tanacetum coccineum | reverse complement strand
ATAAGTAGACATTGAATTAATAGAACGTTACAAGCGATGATAATTGTTGTAATACAACTTGATTAAAAAACATACACGAAAATATGTAAAAATTAAACTTTGATAGACTTTGCGTACCCATCATTTTCGTTTTGAAAGACTTTGTAATGAATTGTACCTCCCATTGTACCTGTTGGATATTTTAGTGTAACGGTCATGTCTCCCAACGAATTTGGTGTACAACTCTTGACAACGCCAACCACTAATTCAAGTTTCCCATTGATGCAATATTTTTTCATATCGCCAAGACAACCAGATGCACTGACCCCTTGACCATGAAGATACACAATCGCGCTTAACCATGTATAACACCCCCATTTTTGACATATAGCAGCGGAAGCTAATCTGAGGTATTATTTCAAAGTACAACAGTCATAATCATAGAAAATGACTCGAAAGAGATGTTTTTAAAAGATAAGTTATCATTCATTATTTCATCAGAGTTTTTACAAACAGAGGTCCCAAAATCTATATGAAAACATAAAGTTTGAATGATAATAGTTTAGCCATCTTCAAGTCCGTGCCACTCCGTGCCATAAGATGTTTAGTTACCTGAGATAAACAAGCTAAAAAAGTCAACACAATGGTTGAGTGAAATTCATAGGTTTATAATAAATAGTGTGAATACAAGTCATCATAAGAGTGGGTTACGTTGTTATGCACACATAAGTGTAATAATTGCAATGAGTATAATTATTATGAAAAACAGTATTATTGTGTCTAAGCTCATGGCACCAAGTGAAGCATGTATCCCCCTCGCAGAGTTAAAATGTGAGGCTATGAACTCACCTTAACAGTATAGGGAAATCCGATTAATGGCAAAAGTATATCAAGTGAAAGTAACGGCTTCGTCACGCAACATGGGGTGATATGTCTAGTCTTAGTGTGATGGTTTATGTTTCAAAACTTCATAAAGTTTAACGTATATCTTTGATTTATTAAATTATGGAAATATTGTATCGTTGTTCGGGCTATCATAATCCAGAGGCCATGTAGTATCGTTTGAGAAGCCATGGCACTTTAAATCGTAAACCCAGCAAACTCGTCAAAATGAAAACTCAAATGAAACCCTTTATATGAAATTCCCTAGTAACGTGATACGATAAGATTTTTAAGTTTCTTCAAAAGTTAGTTGATGATAAATTATGTTACATATATAACGAAATAATGCGTCGATTTATGATTAATAACGATAAATGTGTCGGATTTTAATAAAATCGAGTTTTATAATATTAATATATAATTTTATAATTTATATTAAAATATTATATTTTATATTTATAAGTTAAACCTTTACGACTTTAGTCCTTTATATATAAAGTGTATATAATTTAAACCTTTAACTTTGAAACTTGGAAAAATAGGTCCTTATAGTTATAACTTTAGAATAATGACATTTTTAGCCCCTTTAGTTATAAATTTTAGAAAGTTATGATATATACCCCTATGCATGGAAATATTTGCAAAACAAATCCAAATAGCCATGCAAGCTTATTTTAGGATTCCAAATGATATTTGCAGGTTATAACTTATTAGAATAAGCTAAAATAAGATGTTCTAACATAACAAAAGTTTAGAAAAGGGGTTCGTTAGCTAGAAAATCAAAACGGGTCGTTTTTAGGGTTTTAACCAAAAACACATGGGTTTGAGGATTCAAAGCTTCAAACAAGAGTTCATATATGATCTTAAGAGTATAATGAATATTCTAATACAGAAGATAAGCTTATGGAACAAGATCGTATTCTTACTTGAGCTAAAATGGGTCGAAATGGGGTTTTCGTGTTTGTATGCCTAGTAACGACTTCAAGGGCCCCTATTTCTTGATTCCTTGCACTATTCTGAGCTTAGGGACTTCCCACTTGAACCTTCTTTGTTGAGTTAAAGACTCTCAAGTTGTATATGAATGACTTTTGAGGATGTTCTTGAATAGGTTGCTTTAAATTCGGCTATATATTAAGGTTGAAACCCTATTGCCTAAGTTTTCTTCGTGTCTAAGGGTTAAGAGCCATAGAGTGGTGATTAAGGGATGCTAGGTGATGAGCATTGAGGGCTAGAAGACTAGGAATGCAAGGTGTTAGGGTTTTAGGGGGGTTCGGCTACAAAGGGTGGCAAGGAGGTGACCATGCAATACTTGGAGTTTAAGGGTGGTGATAGAGGTTCTTGTAAGCTGCTTGGTGATATCATAGAGGTGCTTGGATGCTTGCTTGAGGTACTTGGTTGCTTAAAATGGGTAAAAATGAAAGAAAAGGGGTGTCGGGTTCATTTCATTTCGGTTAGGGTTTAGGGTTTTAATTTCTAGTTAGGGTTTAAGATAGTTTATAGTTTAGGATTAGTGTTAGGATTAAGGTTTAAGGTTTAGGATTAAGGTTTAGGGCTTAGTTTTAAGGTTTAGGGTTTAGTTTTAGGTTTAAAGTAAAATTAGGGTTTTAAGGTTTCATTTAAGGTTTAGGGTTTTAGATTAGGGTTTAGAATGATTTAGGGATTAAGGGGGGGGGGGGGGGGGGGGGGGGGGGGGGGGGGGGGGGATGGGGGGGGGGGGATGGGAGTGGGGGGGGGGTAGGGGGGAGGGGTTTTAGTGTTTCAGAAGTCATCATTAAGTGCTTATACCTTGTGAATTAAGTGGTGGAAAGAAACCCAAGTGATATAGGAGGTAAAGATGACTAATTTGGCTTTCTTGCATTATTGACTTGTACATTGAGCTTTAGAAAGTTGTACATTGTTTTGGAGGGGAAATTTATTCAAATATGGTGCATTGTACACTTGCACACATGCTTTAAAGGCTTGTACATTCATTTTATATGTATACATTACATATAATTAGGGTTTTGACGTAAACGTTAACGTTTAATGCTTGATTTGAAATAACGTTTTGAAAAGTATGTTAAATGAGATAAATGAACTCGGTAACAATAGATATTACAATCTAGACTTGACATATTACGGTATGTTCATGATGCTAAACATAGAGAATAGGCATAGGTATAGTTTGCGTGGATCGTTTACTTTTAGAAATTAAATAGGTTTACATAATGGAATGGAATAAAAACGAAAAATATTCCTGTGAAAAAGGTTGTACTTAATATAGTAAGTAGATATTACATTGATGAAAATACTAGAAAATTACGGGTTGTTATAGTCTCCCAACCTTACAGAATCTAGTCCGAGATTAGTTGAGTATGGAGTGATGGATTGGGAAATAGAAGTCCTTATTTTTGTAGTTCCTTGGTCAGATGACCGCACTTTGTTTTGTAATCTGACACTTAACGTGCAAACCCTGTTGTGGAGCAAGGGTGCATCTTACATAAAGGATAGGTTACCAATGGTACCATTTTGTTTTCAGTATACCTTTGATCTTAAGTAATGGGGTAGGCAGCAAAATTTTGATAGTATACTTGCCTTCTATTCTGTTGTTGGTTGTAATCATTATTATGGTTGTGATTTTTGTAGTTATTTTGATAGTTGTCGTTGTTGTGATTGTTGGAGTGGTTATTGTTGTTGCGATCATTAGGGTAGTTGTTGTTGGCCTCTTTGGTTGAGTTCACTGTTTCGCTATGTGCCCTTCCTCTAGGCAGTTATAACACTTCACACCCTTGGTTGATCAGCTGCATAGTTTCCCCTTGAGGTTGTAGAAATTCCTCTATTTCCAGTGCCAGCAGAACTCTGAATTTGTCTTCCTTGAACTTGTTGAATTGTAACTCTACCATGTTAAATGGTTGCTTGATTTCTAGGATTGGAAGACGTTCTGAGTTGATTGTTTGAGGATGGAAACCTTGATGCCACATCAGATAGGAATGTCCTACTTTTTTATTCTTTTGTTAATGCAGTCAATCGGATCCTCTCCTTGCTAAAATATAGGAACAGCGAGACCAGAGTCCAATTAAGGAAATTCAGCTTGAGATTGTTGTGTCACTGACGGATATATGTATGGTTGAGGAGAAACTGATTGTTGTAGTGGATTGACTAGAGTGTGATGGTGTTGATGATGAATAGGTGCTGCATAAACTGGTGAGAATTGTTGAGGGGATGGATGCATTGAAGGAACTGAATGTTGTGGAGACTGAGAGGGACTGTATAGAGTTTGAGAATTGGCTACCAATGCAAGAGCATCTGGATATCTTTCATGCATGATCTGTACTTCATTAGCATGTCGTTCATGTTGACTTGGGTATGCAAACAACTGATCATAGTTGGTGGTATACAAACTCTTTGCTAACTTCACATCAGTGACAAACTTGCTCCATTCCAATGGAAGAGCATTCAGAAACTTGGTATTGAATTAAACTTGCTGCATTGTCATCCCAATAGTGTGCATGTCATTGATTAGCTAAGAGAATCTCCAATAATACTCATACAATGTTTCTCCTTAAACGGAAGCAAACTTATCAAATAAGTTGTACAATATGCATTCACATTCTTGACATGATAATTCAGTTCCTTTCATTAGTAACTTGACTCTATCCTAAATATCCTTAGCCGCCTCTTGATGGTTGACAAGTGAATACACATCGGGTGGAAGACCATGAAGAATGATATTAGTTGCTTGAACATCACAGATATCTTAGTTGTTGTGCGTTCATGATTCAGAAGTAATTCTTAGTCTAGTCCTGTCCATCTACTCTACAACTAGTTAGAGATATACTATAGACCTTCATTGATTGAATCAAGCATCATCCTACCATTTTTCTTCCCTTTGATGAATAGTCATATACGACTTGCCTATGAATCGTACATTGATTTCTCAAGCATTGGAGGGTGGTTCTCAGCTCCAGCAACAATGATGTGTTATGCTAAAGTAGTCATGTTGTTTTAATTGAAAAATGAAACGACTAACGATTGATCGAACAATGATAAAGGAGGATTGTGTTAAGAGATGATGTTGTCGGTGATTAAGATTGATATATCAAGGGATATTACAAATCTTTACTAAAACCGAGAAATCCAAGTATTTCACGGGATTTTACAAAGTAAGACAGCAGAAAAAAAAATCTTTTTGTGATTAATGTAATGTTTCGCTAGGAATATGACACTGTAATGTTTCTCAAGGAATATGTCAATGTAATGTTTCTCAAAGAATATGTCAATGTAATGTTTCGCTTGGTTTATGAAAATTGGACAGAGTTTTGTTTCCTAAAAATAACATAAATCACTTGAACTTCAACCTGTCATATTTCGCTTGCTAACATAAATCGCATACATGTTCCCAAACATATTTCGCATGACATATTTCGCTTGACCTAAGAAAAATTGAGCAGAGTTTTGTTTCCTAGAAATGACATAAATCGCTTGAACTTCAACCTGTCATATTTCGCTTGCTAACATAAATCGCATGCATGTTTCGCTTGACAACATAAATCGCTAGCTTCAAAACGTATTTCACTAGCTTTATAAAAAGCGTACTTTTTGACAAAAAAAATCACCAAAAACACATTCCTTTTGACTTTTTACCTTGATTTTTCTTGTACAACTAGTTATCTTAGGCCTAGATCTTGCTTAAAACATAAACTTTAACACTTTTAAACAAAAAAATACGGGCTTTGATTTTCAAACCACGAAACCAAAAAGACAACAAAAATGACGATCTAAACAAGATATAAATGCACACAAACTTAAGATATCACCTCATGGCGACTGATACCAATTATATATGTATCAAATCACTTAACAAATGAACATAAGAAAAGCTAGAGAGAGAAAGGAGGGTTGTAACGCTTTAGAGAGGGAAAGAACAAAATGTATTATGAGAGAAATGAAACAACCTACCCTCTCCAAGGTGTGGAGAGGGGTATTTATACCATGCCATAGGTCGGTCAACATAAGGGTGTCTTATGTTGACTCGGTTAGCTTGGTAAGTTTCCAAATATTATGCTACGAGCTATTCTACGTTATATTGGAAGTAGCCGAGTCTTTTCTCGATTTCTAACAGCTCCAAAACTTCAGTTTCACATTTTACATTTTGAAATGGTTTCTTAGTTATTTTGGTCAGCATGCAAGTCTTACACTTTTCAGTGTCCATGTCAAAAGCTGGGATTAACCCATCTTTATATAAATCGTTGCATCTAATAAAAGTGGGACATGGTCAGTCTAGCAAGGTCCATTGAGATTAAATCATTCAGTTTAAGATGTTGACATAAGGCTGAAACGCAATATTATCATTAAAAATATTAAGCCTGAACATTTGATTACTCAAATAACCAAAACCAATAAACACGCCATTTTTGGATTTAATCACTTGTTTATAACCATAATTATTCAAAATACTACTTGAAACCAAATTATTTCTTATATTAGGAACATGAAAAACATTAAACAATGAAACAATATTTCCATAACTAAACTTAAAAATCACACACCACATACCATTGCCCACCAGGGCTGTTGACGAATCATGTTCCCATGTAAGAGTAGGATACAACATTTAGTGATTCATAGTCCTGAACCATCACACTATCTTTACATACATAACAAAGTTGCTCCCTTCCTGAGTCAACCCACCACACAACATCATCATACACAAAGTAAGCTTTAAATACATATGTAACATAATAAACCTGAAGAGATTTATTGAAATAAATCTGAACCTTTCAAGTAAGTCTATGATGAACCAATCCATTAAACCCATTTGTGCTGAACCATTGGCTTTGTTCCAACATTAACTAACCTTAGAGCAATCCTTTAATAATGTGACCAGATTTTGGTCACATTATCTAACAATGTAGGTTTAGCCATCTTGTTAGGAATCACCCCTTATGTTATCATTGAGATGTTTATATTACCCTTTTTGTCCCACATGATACTAGATTAGGTATGCTTTACCATATTGACAACTGAAGGACCAGTAACATTGTTGCTCTTTGGCTTGTCACTATCTGGCACCTTGGGGGACTCATCAATGCGCAGATGGCTACCCAACTCAACAAGAGTTAACTCCTCTTTCTTATGTTTCAAGGTATGCTTGAAATCTTTCCAAGAAGGAGGAAGTTTGTCAATGATACAAGAGACCTGAATGGCCTTATCCATGTTTATCTTATGTTGTGTAAACCTTCCAAGTATACCAAGAAGTTCATTGTAATGTTCCATAACTGGTCTTGAATCAGTCATTTTGTAGATGGTGAAATTACTAACAAGTAACTTCTTACTTAATGCATCCTCAGCCACATATTTAGACTCCGAGGAATCTTATAGTTGTTTGGAAGATTCAACATTTTGGTAAATATCAAATAGAGGATCAGACTTACCATTGAGGATTAAACCTCTGCAGGCATAGTCATCATTATCCCACTTGGCCCTTTTCCTGATTTGATCCGCAGTAGCGTCATCACCACCCTCTTCAAGAATAGGACTAGTCAGCATATACACCACACTCATGCTAGAGACCAAGAAGTGCATCTTCTTCTGCCATATTCTAAATTTCACCCTTTTAAACTTGTCAAGATTGACAAAGTTTGAAGCCATGTGTTTCATAGCAGCAACAGCCATTGATTATCAAAAAATAATCTTCTTTGATTGTTGGTTGTTGTGATTCCAAAATCATGGTAAGATAATCAATAGCCTAGCTAATTACCAAGATGGTTACCGGATATCACTTGAAGTCGTGTAATCACTTTCCAAAGAAGATTATTCGACCCTATGTCTGGGTTACACGAATACCTCCTTGAGATAAAAACAAGTGTTTATTTTTATTTTAGGCACAAATCAAGAACCCTTTCATTTCTAAGTGTTTAGGTTTTCTGTCTTCTTTTTCACACACGTCTCATGTAGTTATGATCTCTTATTTATAGGAGAGATACTCAGAACCCTAATCAAAGAATTATGAGAGATTATAGGAGATATAATACAACTAGTGTTACTAACCCTATAGGAACAATAAAAATGAAAACTTTAAGGTTTTTAAGCCAAAAAATTTGAATCAAAAAATTTGTTCTTTGTAAAGGTTTTTGAACAAAAAATTAAACATAAAAACTAAACACACCACTCCATGGCTCTTGATACCAATTATAGATACATGTAATCTTATGATCAAACCAAGAACAAGAGTGAGATGTGGGTTGTGATGTTAGGGATAGAGAATGGATGGAATGGATGAAGTGTATTATGATGAAAATGTAACAAATGGAACAACCAACCTCTCCAAGGCTAGGAGAGGGGCTTATATAGGTCCTATAGGCCGGCCCATGGGTTATGATGGGCTTCCCATGGGTCTTGGGCCGGACTAGATTACTAATCTAATCATTACATAAACTACGAGCTAAGACTATTACAACTTGGAAGTGACCGACACTTTTTGTGTTTCCAACAAACTCTATCCGATGGTCCTGAATGAGTCTGACTTGATGCATCAAACCTTAAAGAATGAACTGATGATGTGTCTGACAATGAATCTGAAGGTGAACCTGAAAAAGTATCTGATGAAGAATCCAAAGATGAGCGAGAGGAAGATGAGTCTGAAGTAAAATCTGGTAAAGAATGACGATCCGATGAACGATGAGATACACGTCTCCATGCAAGTCTGTGAGCAGGAAAAGGTCCAACTCTCTTCATTGCAGTCAACAACTTACGCATCCCATTAGGATGAGTGCGGTAAGGTCGACCGAAAGGGATAGCCTCCCCAAGTCGGATAAGAATCGTTGGCCGTTGACGAATCCTGGGTGGGGCAACAACAGGTTCAACGGGAAACTCGGATGATGGTGCAAATGTGTCGTGAGACGATGATCCTGACGGTGAGGATGGCCTAGATGCGACCATGTCCCTCCACCTCGAAACCATAACATCATGAATGGCAAGGGACTCATGCCTCTTAGGTCTCTGCTCAGCAGGCTCGGACTCAATATCCGCTTCCGAGTCATTAAAACACAAGAACGGTGAAACCAATGGTAACTCTGGTGCTAGAGGTAAGGAATCCTCCGATGGATCAGAATCAGAAGATGAATAATCCACCAAATCAAGCACTCTGGTAGGTGAGGTGACAAAAACTACTCCCACCTCTGGTGCAACTAAGGGATAAATAGGTACAATGGGAACCTCAGCAGGAACCACAGGGATAATAGGGATAATAGCATGAATAACACCAAAAAGAATCACTCGCGGGACATGAGAACCCACACTCTCCTTAGATGAATCCGACGAAATAGGAATAACAGGAGCTGCCATAACCTGCACAAGCAAAAGTTTATATAAATCTCTGATGAGGTGTTATTTTATACCCTTTTTCAGGGTCGTTTAACCCTCTAAATCGTGCATTTATGCCCAAAATAGGTACTTAATCATTCCTTTTTAGGTATTTCTCATTTGGAAGGCATTTGGAAGAATTACACGTGACTTGGGCTCATTTGGAGAAGAAACGGACAAGACTACAGATCTACACCAACATCTATCAAGAAATTCTCTATAGTTGCTGGAGACGGCGTCATAAATACAACGTGACGCCGTCACCACGAAGATCAAGACAACATCACCATATTCCAAGACGGTGTCAGAGCATACAACCCAGTCCATTAGCTAGAATATTCTCTTTCATGACGGCGTCACGATTAAAACGCGACGCCATCATAGCGTTTTTCCTGTATATACAAACCCGAATTTAGGGTTTTGAGTGTGTAACTTTAGAATAAAAAGAGGGTACGAACCCTAGTTTGTTTAGCAGCTTTAGGGACGATTTTAGGGCCTAAAACCCTATTGTACTTCCTCTAACTCATGTTTTAATCAAGTAAGGTTTATTTAATCATTCAATATGTCTATGTGTTGTTTGGTCTATCTATGTTCTTGCTTTGTCTATAACATGCTTGGCTAAACCTCCTATTGTGTTTATTTATGATATAATAAAACCAGAATGTAGATCTTTTTTTTTTTTTTTTTAGTGTGTTGCATCTTTTGATGGATGTGCACGTTTAGGTCTTAGAAATCCAGCTTTGTCTGCATGCGCTGTGTGATATGTCTAGGGAAACATGATTGTGTAGAAAGGATACCATCGAGTAACAGTCTTTGTACTACCTTGCCCCCTAATATGGTTGATCCACTTTTAATATATTTCACATGCACTTAGTGAGCTCTTAGGGGCCATGTAATAGTCTTCATACTACCTTACGTGTGCGTTGCTCTAGCGGAATACTAAGTAGACAAAGGGTTCATGTAATTCGTTCATGACTAAGGAAATAGTTACACAGGTCATCACAAGGGTGACAAGGCAACAACACTAGGAGAAGCAATCTAGGGAGTAATACATGATTAAATAAACACAATCTTTTATCTTATTATTATCACAATTAGCGTAGATTTATATTTAGTTAATAGTTAAAACCAACCACCTCTCTAATTATATGATTTACTTGCTTTTCATAAAATATAAAAATACAAAAATAATCTTCTCTCAACTCTTAGAATTCTGTTAGACCGCGTGATCAAGCCTTCCCAACCTGTTCCTCGAGTGAACGATAACAAGCCCCTGAGTCTTGCCTATACTACTACTACAATGATCAGGTGCTCTGCCTGGGGAGTTGTAAAACTTCTTGTAGAAGTCCTACGACGACCGCATCAAGTTTTTGGCGCCGCCGCCTGTGGAATAGTTAGGTTTTGATCATAGTTTAGCTTAATTCTACTTGCTTGAATCCTTTCAAGTGAGAATTTAATTTCCGCATATTAGCTTTATTGTAGTCTATCTTTTCTTCATGTTAATTATTTTGTAACCCATTCTCGTCAACCACCATGGGAGACGAGAATCCTATCCGTACTCTAGGATTACTCCAAACCAAGCCACAAGGGCTATAAGAATACCATCGAGCTCCCCCCAGGGAACAACGTGGTACCTCTTCGATCTGACACCATCCGGTTGGTGCAAAACGGATGCTCATTCCCACATACGTTGGTCTGATGATCCTCAATCAACACCTAAAGGATTTCCTTTAAATAACTTGTGGACTCACTTGACCTTGACGGTGAAAAAAAGGAAAGAACGCGCCTGCGTTTATTTCAATTTTCCCTACGCGATCAAGCTAGCAATTGGCTTGAACGCCTTCCAGCAGGATCCATCTCCACATGTGAGGATCTTACTACCCGATTCTTGCCAATTCTTCCACCGGGAAGTACCGCATAACTACGCAATGATATCCTGATGTTCTACCAACATCATGGAGAATCTCTATCCGAAGCATGGACTCGTTTTAAGGACTTACTCAAAAAAGTCCCTCATCATGGCATCGATCTTTGGCTCCAAGTCTAAATTTTTTATGACCATGTCAATCCCGTCACAAGACGAACCATTGACCAATCGGCCGGTGGTAAGCTTCGTGACCTCAACGCTAAAGAATCCTGGGCATTATTAGAGGACCTCTCCCTCTATGACAACAAAAGTTGGAACAACCCAAGGGATTCCGCTAAGCCGGTTAAGGCAATCGCTTTGCCTCAAGATGTCTCGAGTACATCCGACCGCCGTCTAATCGAGCTTAAAAATCAAGTTCAACGCTTGATGGAAGCCTATCTTGCTTCAATACAACCTACTCAAGTGAACAAAATCACTACCTCATGTGAGATCTGCAGTGGACCTCACGACACTCAGTATTGCATGGAAAACCCCGAACAGCCTTTTGTTGACTACACAATCCTCGATGTACCGACGAAGCGGAGTCAGTGGCTTTACTTTCAAGCCTGAGTAAAACAATCTTGGTGACACCTATAATCCGTCATGGAGAAGTCACCCGAACCTTAGGTGGAGATAACCTCAAAACTCCCAAAATAATTTTTTAAACCCGCCTAATCGGTTCCAACCCAACGGTTCGATCCTGAACCGTTCCTTCAACAACCGTCCTTAAAATTTTAACAATCATCGAATATAGAAGGACTAGTTTCTGAGTTCATGGCATCTCAAGACGCTAGATTGTCTAAGTTTAAAGCCGATTTCAAACGAAAATAAGGTGAGATGACCAACAAAGTTGACACTGTGCTGAAAGCCATCACCGATCAAATAGCGGGCGCATTACCTAGTGATACGGTTAAGAACCCAAAACTGGGGGCTCATCCAGTTTCGCCTGCTCGTTCTTACCCAATAGACATACAATGCTCATCTCACCCGTCCACCTCAATCAACGCTATCAAGGCTTATTTCAATGAAGCAATCATTTCCCAAACAAGCCTGCAGCAGCCTGTGGTTGAAATCAAACCACAGCAACCAGAGGAACCCGAACCAACTCTTAAAGATGAATTCAAGGATTTGCATCTTAACCTACCGGTTCTCGAAGTCCTAGCCCACACTCCAATCTATAACGCTATATTAGATAAATACGTAGAGAGCTTAGAGCTAGGCAAAAACAGATCAACATTTGTTCAAGGAGAAACACCTGCAAAGATGGGAGACCCCGGACTATTCACTCTACCTTGTAGATTAGGGGACTCAAAACCCCTCCTTTCGACACCCTGGCTGATCTAGGATCATGCGTAAACATAATCCCACTTTACCTCTTCAAAAAGCTTAACATTGGACTATTAGAAGAGACTGACCATATCTTTGGATTGGCCGATGGGACCAAATCCTACCCTATTGGGATTGTTAAAGACGTAGAAGTCCACATAGGAAAACTAAAACTATTAAATGATTTCTACGTACTCGATATGAAAAAGGACCCCCGAGACCCCTTTGCTTATAGGAAGAGGATTCCTAGCTACTGCCAACGCAGTTATAGATTATAGGATAGCCAAAATAGCGGTAGGAGAAGGAATCACTAGGTCGGTATTCGGTGTAAAAGGAGTAGACTTAGGTGAGGAAGAAGCACCTTATTGGACCACACTTGGAAAAAGGGAATCCTATAAACCTCGACCTAGCTCAGATGAAATAGGCGCAAAACCCCCTTACTATGCTAGGAAAGACTTCTTAGACTGCCATTTGCCCGGAGAATGGGAAATTTCTAGAGATGCCGAGCTTAATCCTTTTAAGGATACCTTAGTGTTTAGGAGAATGGTAGAATTTCTAGGAGCCATACCCATTAACCTTAAGTGTAACATGTAGGATCAGAGGACCTAATCAAAAAACCAATTAACTGGGACAAACCACCTAAAAACGGAGATGGAGCATGGCATGCCAAGATTAGATTAATCGACCCTGATGGAGAGGAATTTACCAAAACCCTTCAATCAATTCCTACTACTAGGAAGCTCTCCGAAAGAGAAAGTCCAAGAGAGATCATCAACTTGGACGACTTCTACGACACTTGACGTGTGACTTCGAGTCTAGCTACAAGACTCGTTAATAAAGAAAAGCGATTCTTGGGAGGTAACCCAATTTACTTTTCTCGTAAATTAGGAGTGTCGTGTATGTTTTAATTCTTTACCATTTGTTTTATTATGTTTGAACTATCTTGTAATCATGCTTTGTATTATCTTTAACCTCGTCTTAATTTCAATCAAAGGTATTTTGCAAACAATAAGTGTAGGGGAATTTATTCAGCTTTTGAGCCAAATTCAAACATGTTAAATGAATTGTTTAGATTAATTCGCGTCAGTTTTGAGTCATATGATTGAATTGTTAAATCTTAGGTTTTTTGCAGCCATTTGTACAGGAATTAACTTATGGAATCAAGTGCAGGAAATTTTTCATCAAAAACAAAAATTTTGTTTTCAAAAACTGTGGAGACGGCATCACGATTAACACGTGACTAGTCACAAACTATTCTCATGGATAGGAATTTATATGACTAGCACAATAACCCTCAAAATTCCACCCCAAAAATGTGAGGTTCGCCCTTAGATCTTTAGGAATTCGGGTACCCATCGTTGGTAACCCAAGATGATTTTATGTTTACCCAATTCGAGTTAAGGTTGAGTTGCAGGCGTGCATGTCTATTCCGTCGTTACGGCTAAGTATGCATTGCCTTGTCGCCTTTTTTGGAATGTTTGGTGATAGCAAAATTCATATGAGTGTATCAGTAGCATATTAAATTCTAGAACTTGTTTTTGTGATGCATCCCGAGACCGCATAGTAAGCATTAGGATTTGCTTGATAAGAGGCATTAGGATTAACCCATGTTTTAAACCTGTAATTGTTATGATGGTCACACCGATCATATAACTATCCCACACCCTTGCCATGTACTCACCTTTAGTGCAGGATACCCCTGGTACAACCCTCCGAGCCTATCCTTTTTCATGGTTCTCGTAATTTTCTGGTGGATTCCAGATTATTAATGAAGAGCATTGTCACCCTTTAAACCAATCGTTACACCCAAAAAGCCTTAGCCTACCTTATATGTACTCACTTTTAGTACATTATTGTGTTTTACCCAAGTTAATTATTGAGTACACGGTTGCTAAGTCCTTATCCTTGTAAATACTGTTTTTGGACGATTGAGATTCATGATAGTATTTATTTCGTGGAAGAATAAGGAAGAAAAGTTAAGTCAATACCCCCATATATTTGTTAGATGATCTCCATGTTATTTTGATCCACCTCAAATCGGTTCATTAGTTAGATTGTAAATATCGAGCATGTAAAAGCTCAAGTGTAGGGGTACGTATTATAAACCCCATGTGATGTATTATGTTATTAAAAAAATAGAAAAGAAAAAAGAAAAAGATTGATGTAGAGTTGTGTAGAGTTTGTATATCTTCGTCTGAGTCTTGGCTTAGCAACCAAACCAGCGTGTATTCGTGTAAATAATTAGCTAACCCTTCCACTCCAAATTCACCCAAAGCCACCCAAATGTATCCCATTCGTTTCCATTTTCGTTATATGTTATCTTACACCTACACTCTATAACCCTTTAAAAGACCTCTTAGATAGTAATGAATAATGCTTGCGCCTAGCGGTGGAGGTTTGATCCTTTACCAAGCCTATGGTAATTTATATGCTATGACAGGTAATGCGTGTTGATTTTCCGTTTCCCCTTATGTTATAATTTATTATACACCCGAGTGAAAGAGAGAATCCCCAAACACTTATGTGAGGTGCTAGTATATACTTTCCGTGCTGTTAATTACAAGGTCTAGAAGGTTGTGTTGTAGAATATGTTTAAAGAGTAGGTAAAATGACCCCTCATGTTGTTATTGTCTAGGTAGAAAAGCCCATTTGATTAAGGACAAGCAAATCCTAAGTGTAGGGGTATTTGATGAGGTGTCATTTTATACGCTTTTTCGGGGTCGTTTAACCCCCTAAATCGTGCATTTATGCCCAAAATAGGTACTTAATCGTTCATTTTCAGGTATTTCTCATTTGGAAGGCATTTGGAAGAATTACATGTGACTGGCTCATTTGGAGAAGAAACGGACAAGACTACGGACCTACACCAACATCTATCAAGATTTTCTCTACAGTGGCTGGAGACGGCGTCACAAATACAACGTGACGCCGTCACCACGAAGATCAAGACGATGTCACCATATTCCAAGATGGCGTCAGAGCATACGACCCAACCCATTATCTAGAATATTCTCTTTCATGATGGCGTCATGATTAAAATAAGATGCCGTCACAACGTTTTTCCTATATATACAAACCAGAATTTAGGGTTTTGAGTGTGTAACTTTAGAATAAAAAATAAGGTACGAACCCTAGTTCGTTTAGCAGCTGTTAGGGACGATTTTAGGGCCTAAAACCCTATTGTACTTCCTCCAACTCATGTTTTAATCAAGTAAGGTTTATTTAATCATTCAATATATCTATGTGTTGTTTGATCTATCTATGTTCTTGCTTTGTCTATAACATGCTTGGCTAAACCTCCTATTGTGTTTATTTATGATTGTATAAAACCTAGAATGTAGATCTTAGTGGTGTTGCTTCTTGTGATGGATGTGCACGTTAGGTCTTAGAAATCCAGCTTTTGTCTGTATCGCTGTTGATATGTCTAGGGAAACGTGATTGTGTAGAAAGGATACCATCGGGTAACAGTCTTCATACTACCTTGCCCCCTAATATGGTTGATCCACTTTTAATATATTTCACATGCACTTAGTGAGCTCCTAGGGGCCATGTAATAGTCTTCATACTACCTTACGTGTGCGTTGCTCTAGCGGAATACTAAGTAGATGGCGGGTTCGTGTAATTCGTTCATGACTTACGAAATAGTTACACATATCATCACAAGGGTGACAAGGCAACAACACTAGGAGAAGTAATCTAGGGAGTAATACATGATTAAATAAACACAGTCTTTTATCTTATTGTTATCACCATTAGCGTAAATTTATATTTAGTTAATAGTTAAAACCAACCACCTCTCCAATTATATGATTTACTTGCTTTCCATAAAATATAAAAATACCAAAACAATCTTCTCTCAACCCTTAGAATTCTGTTAGACCGTGATCAAGCCTTCCCAACCTATTCCTCGAGTGAACGATAACAACCCCTCAAGTCTTGCCTATACTATTACTACAACGATCAGGTGCTCTACCTGTGGAGTTGTAAAACTTCTTGTAGAAGTCCTACGACGACCGCATCAATCTCTTTATATGAAACCATGCCAAGTGCGTGCAATGCCGAGAAATAAGTATGATACAAAATTTGATATGGCAAAATGATGTATAAAGTAATTATGGCAATATGATATAATTATGTACTTGAATATTATATAAACATATATATCTATTAATATAGTATATATATGTGTAATAATAATGCTATTATATAGATAAATATATATATATATATATATATATATATATATATATATATAGAAGCAGGATCACATACTGATTATAGACCAGACCTAGTATAAGCTACCTGGTTCACTATAACCTTGGCTCTGGATACCAATTTGTCACACCCCCAAACGCGGCCTGGACGGAATACGTGTCCGGAGGCGTCATCGCATACATCGCACAAGATCAAGTAAATGACCACTATATGGATGTTTGATAAAACATAACTCTCTTTGGATAAAACAAAATAAATCTTACAATATTCTTGACATAAATGAAATAGTTTTAGCGGAAGCTTAAGTAAAATGCAGCGGAATCATAACATGTTTTTAAGACAACGAGTATTTAAGTTTAAAGATAAATATTCTTGAAAGACACCCAACAATGCATGCAACATCAAATAGCACTTCAAGAACAATCCAACTAAGCACCTGAGAAAACATGCTTAAAACAGTAAACATAAAGTTGGTGAATTCATAGGTTTGAATTCATGTAAGGTTGGACCACAAGATTATAAAAGTGATGTGACTATTATAACGGATACAATATCATATGAAAAGTATTTACGTTGCACTAAGCTCATGACACCGATGCTAAATTAGGAGATACATATAATATGCAAAGTGATGATACTGCCCTACCCCCAAAGAGTTTCTGACATGATGTATATCCGTTCGTTCATCAACACAGAAACAAGTAAGTGCTTGGTTACCCGGATAGGGATAATTAGTCCCAGATAAATCTATCTATAACATTCACGCTTACTTACCCAATCGGTCGGTCATAAGTAATTAACGGTTCATGATGGTTCGGGTATGATAATGGTCTAATCGCTACCTAGGCAACACGTAAACATGAAATGATAACTGAAAACACGTGCGTCCAAAGTTTAAAACAAGCAATGTTTCTCCCCCCAAAATAGTAAAGTTGAAATCATAAAACAGGAGGCTATGAACTTACCTTAGAGCGATGAGCGAATGATATTCACGTAAGAGAAAGATGATACACAATCTTAGCCGTCACCTAAAGGAATGACGCGTCTTAGGACTCAGATATGATATACGAAACCAAAAGCGAAACGCTTAACAACGAGAAGGCGTCCATATGTGTTTGTGTCTTAGTTAGAAAAATAGTATCGTTATGATGACAAAATGTTCATGATTAAAATACGCCATGGTTTACTAAAAGTTACTATTTTTAGGAAGTTTCTATTTTAGAAAAGTTCTAAGTTTCAAGATGTTAATACCGTCCCCTATATTTTGTTAAACCCAAATTTCTAAAAACGCTTTATCAATACCTAAACGCCTAACTTTTACATCCGTCTCGACGACTTATCTCAAAAGCGACTATTTTTAGAAGTCTTACGCTTTTATAACATTCGACATTCCATAATTACCTTTATGATGTTTCTAATGTTTCCAATCGATACGCTAATGTATCTATATGTTTCGCCAATGTTTTAAAACCTCAAAAATGTCTGAAAGTGTCCGAAAACCTAATTTACTATTCACATCAGCAAGCTTGTTATAGTGTTTTGCCAAAAAATGTTTCAAACTTCATTTGGTCATAACTCGTTCGTTTCAAGTCCAGTTTTAGTGTTCGATATATGAAAATCTATTTATTCGAAATAAGCTCTCCAAAAACTACTTTCTTGACTAATGAAAAAAAAATTAAGTCGCCCAAAACCTTAAAACAAAATCAGATCAACAACCATATTTTTCGCAAATGCTCCCAAAAATTCCTCCAAACTTCACAATATACCTAGTCTAACCTAGTCCCGTTCACTACTAAACCAACCAATATTCACCATTAAAACCACAATTAATACTAACCTAATACTATCATTTCTATTAATACTAACCTAATACTTCACAATATACCTATTCTAACCTAGTCCCGTTCACTCACGACCACTCATACTCACAACCAAAACTTTTTGTAAATCAAAGAACCATAAAACAATACTAGTCTATGTTTTAACTTGTTTATTTTCAAAAACCACAAACACATAAGCCTTGAAACTTGAGAATGATTCAAAAACCATAAAGAAATCACAAGAGATGAAATAAAACACTTATAAGAAGAAGATGAGTCAAGTAACACACAAGATCTAACCCAAAATCCTTAGATTTATAAAAAACCCAAGATGATCTTGTAAAACCCACTTGATAAACCAAACCCTAACTCTTGAAATCTTTAGAAAACCCTAAAAACAAGTGATCAAACCCTTGGAACACCCTTAAATATAGTTAGAAATGAGATTGGAATGGATGAATCTTGATATAAAATCAAAAAAATGAATGTTTGTGTGTGTGTTTGTTGTCCGCGACCAAGAGATGAGAGAAAAGAGAGATGAGAGCTCTTGGTGGCTTGTTGAAATGAAATGAATAACCTAAGTGAGATATAATAAGCTTTATATAGGGACAAACTAGGGTTTAAGATATTTTTTAAACCAAGGCTTATCAAAGGAAGGGATCAAAAGGCTAAGTGACCAACACAACATACACTAAAGGTGTGTGTGGTATGGGTTTGGATGCAAGGGAGCCAAGGGGGGGGGGAGTAGGAGCTAAATGACCACTTCTTAGAATTAAATCAAAAGCTCATGGTTCAAGTTAGTGGATAAGTGGTCCATACCATGCAAGGTCCTAAAATATGTGTAAGAAGGTGTTGGATGCATGGGATAATACTACAAAGATGTCATTATCATGCATGTGTACGTAAACATTTGAATTAAAGGTGAAAGATTCTCTAACATTTAATTAAGTGTGTGAGTTTGTGTAGGATTTAAGGGTAGGGGGAGGTAGACCATGAAATTTTTGACTTCTAAACCCGACATATACGATATCTAGAGCTTACACGAAAAGATTATGGGTTTTCGAGGTTCTGTTTGATCAAAAAGGCGAAAAACATAAATAATACGCTAAACCGTAAAAAAAATATCGAGAGTGATCATAAACTATAAAACACTTAGAAAAGATAAAATAATGCATATAATATCTAGACTAATCAAAATCCAAAGCCGAAACGCGTCCGTTGACGTTTTTCAAATTTACGCGGGATAACCTCTCGGTTTAGGTTAAATTCAAACGTAACGGATAAAATTCAAAATAATGATCGGAATAGTTTAAAATATTGACTTAAAATTTACGGGGTGTGACACAATGGACAACTGGCCACCGGGCCGTTCAAATCCATCTGCACCACCACGTGTCTCACGACCACCTCCCGGATTTCTAAATCCGCCATCTAGATTTGAACCACTACCATCAACTCAACCATTGTTTGTTAACATTAACAAATAATACACCTCACCTCCACAACAATGCACCTCTACTTGAAAAAATTCACCATCCATCACCAAATCTTGGAAAACAAGATTTTCCTAATCCTTCAAACATCTTAGATTTTGTTCATCCAAACGACATGCCCCACCTCCACAACATGTTTTGCCAATGTTATAGCACCACAAGGCATGAAATCCAAATGCTATGAAACTGTGTTAACTACATGTTCTCATACATTTAACACCATCTCGGCTCTTCATCAAACCCACCTTACTTCCCGCATTAGCCGCATGGAAATCTCACCTCACCCTTCAGATTATATAGGAGACAAGACTTTATCCTAAGATTTAGGATCTTTAGTTGTTTTCTTTTCTTTTCTAGTTTAAGTTTATTGTCTAATAGGCGTTTACGCTAAATTTTATGTTTTATCCCTTATAATGGATTTAACATTATTTCTATTGTTGTGTTGATAATGGTTGTTTATTGCTTAAATGTATATGTGTGCACATGTAATTGTCATATATATATTTGCTTGTCTACTAACTTTATTTTGTAGCAAACATCCATAGCTCGATTCCTTGGTGCCCTAAGCGAGGGGGAGCACTTTCAATTGAGTCTTTATTCTTTACTTTGCATTCGTAACCAAGTGACTTAGCAATAGTCAAGACAAGACTAGCAAGGAAAGCCTCTGTTGGGATTCAGAGCTTCTATACTTAGTACTGCTAGTTATAGTTAGTTAGTACTACCAGTACATTGTTAGTACTGCCAGTATAGTTAGTATTGTTAGTTATATAGTTAGTACTGTTAGTATAATAGTAAGTACTGCTTAAGTGATCCTTTCCCCGTTAAAAGAGCTTTATCCTCAAAGCTTAAGACATTGATTTAGACGTAGGTTTAGATTTAGCAAAGAGATGAGGGCATTTCTTCTTCATTTGGTCTTCGCGTTCCCAAGTGAATTCAGGACCTCGCCTTAAATTCCAACGTACCTTAACAATTAGGATACGGCTTTGTTTCAATTGCTTCACTTCGCGGTCCATGATCTCGACCGATTCCTCGATAAAGTTTAACTTGTCATCAATCTGAATTTCATCTAACGATATAGCAAGTGGTTCATCGGCGTAACACTTCTTCAAATTAGAAACATGGAAAGTGCTATGATCATGACTTAATTGATCTGGGAGTTCAAGTCTGTAAGCAACCGTTCCAACCTTAACGAGTACCTTAAATGGTCCAATATAACGAGGGTTCAACTTTCCCCATTTTCCAAAACGTATCACCCCTTTCTATGGTGACACTTTCAACATGACCATATCTCCAACTTGAAACTCCATGGGCTTACGATTCCTATCGGCTAAACTCTTTTGCCTATCACGAGCGGCTTGAATACGCTTCTTGATCTGAAAGATTTTCTTAGTTGTTTCATGAATAATTTCTGGGCTAGTGAGCTGAGCGTCTCCAACCTCAGCCCAACAAATGGGTGATCGACACTTGTGACCATACAGAGGCTCGAACGGTGCAGCTTTGATACTAGTGTGATAACTGTTGTAAGAAAACTCCACCAAAGGTAGGTGTCTATCCCAACCTTTCCCAAAATCAATCACACAAGCACGCAACATGTCCTCCAAAGTTTGGATGGTTCTTTCACTTTGACCATCGGTTTGCGGATGATAAGTCGTACTCATATCTAATTGAGTACCTAGAGCTTTGTATAGCGATTGCCAGAATTGAGATGTAAATCTACCATCTCGGTCAGAAATAATCGAAATTGGCACACCATGCTTTGAGACAACTTCCTTCAAGTACTGTCTCGTCAGTTTCTCCATTGAGTCATTTTCTTTCATTGGCAGGAAATGAGCAGATTTTGTGAGTCGGTCAACAATTACCCAAATTGTATCTTGTCCAATCGACGTCCTTGGCAACTCAGTAATGAAATCCATAGTAATGTTCTCCCACTTCCATACTGGGATCACAGGTTAATCCAATAGACCGGATGGTTTTTGGTATTCAGCCTTGACCTTAGCACATGTCAAACACTTACTGACATAGGTGGCAATCTCAGCCTTCATATTCGGCCACTAATACAGCTTCTTTAAATCTTGATACATCTTGTTCGATCCAGGATGAATTGAGTATTTTGACATATGCGACTCATGCATAATCAACTCTCTTAAGCTACCACGACAAGGTATCCAACTTCTCCCATTCAAACATAACGTTCTGTCTATACGGGACTCTAGCTTCTTAATCATACCACATAAATCTTCGGTTCTATAATTTTCCTCCTTTCTTGCCTCATTTTAAGCCTTCAGAATTTCCACTAGAAGATTCAAACCAACCATCATAACCAAAGCTCGAACTCGTAGTGGCTTGATCTGTTCTTTTCGGCTCAAGGCATCTGCCACCACGTTCGCTTTTCCTGGATGATAACGAATCTCATAATTGTAATCACTCAACAACTCTAACCATCTACGTTGTCTCATGTTCAACTCCTTTTGATCTAGAATATGTTGCAAACTCTTATGATCAGTGAACACAACGCACTTCGTGTCGTATAAGTAATGTCTCCACATCTTGAGAGCGAACACCACAGCTCCCAACTCGAAATCATGTTTCGTGTAGTTCTTCTCGTGGATCTTGAGTTGGCGGGATGCATAAGCTATGACTCTCTCCTTCTGCATCAACACCGCGCCAAACACTTTGTGAGAAGCATCATAATAAACCATGAAGTTTTCACTTCCTTCTGACAATGCCAAAATTAATGCAGTACACAACTTCTGGTTCAATGTCTGAAATGCAGCCTCTTCCTTGTTTTTAGCGTCTGAGAAAGTCAGGAAAATTTATATTGTTGCTCCGAGAGCGTGATTATCTTATTTTTGTATTTTATGACGTTTCCCAAAGTGTTTGTAAAAACATTGTTTAAAGGTCGTGTTTTACGTGGTTTAACGTTTTCATTAAACGTTTTAAAGATAAATTAGTGAGATGGATTTAAAATATTTACTAACGTGGTGTGACCCGAGTCTTTGGCCAATTTTATTAAAGAAGTAAACACATTGTACTAACTTTGAAGGAGTAATAAGAAGGAAGGACTAAAATTGCCAAAGTGGCAAAGTTGTTTTCTATAAATAACACAACATACACACCTTATAAACTCTTTATAAAAATTTCAATCGCTTCCTCCTCCTCCCTACTCCATGACCAGCCACCCTTTACCACCCCATTTTTTGGTTAATTTCTGACATGCATTAAAATCCATTTACATATTATTAATCCTTGTATCAAGGCCTACAAATCCCACTATTAAAATCCTACATGCAATAAGTTTATAAAGAATGATAGATTTTTGGTTGGTTCTTGAATATTTTCGTGTTTAACGGGGGTGTTTTAAATTGCTAGCTTGTTGTTATAAGTAATTTGTTTGATCGAAAAAAAAAAGGTTTTGTTTTGTTTGTTTGGGTTTCGTGATCCGATTTCAAAAGAGCAAGGGGAATACATAGTTGGTTTTTGTTAACAGCATTCTGTGAGCTTCTATTTATGTTTATGTATTGTCAAAAATTGTTGATATTGGTGTAATTATGATTATTGCTATAAGATTCAAGTGCGCAAATTATTGAAAGCGTGTTTGGTTATTGACCAAGTTTGATGGTTTTGGTATGGGCTTTTTAAAAGGATAGTTAAGCAGTTTGATAGTCGGATTATGTCCAAAAATGTCATTGTTGATGTTTTGTGTGACCAGTTTGACAGAAAGTTCTTGGACCGACTCGTAGTGAGTCAGAAATTTTTAAAGTTATTTTTGATAAAGAAAAGTGATAGTGTTCGCCTTTAGCTACGTTTCGTAGGTGGAATCATCACGTAACGCTTATAATGAACGTTTTACGGGCCGAGTCAAGTTTGGTTGTTAAAAGTCAACTATGAAGTTTGACTTTTGAAGTAAACTTGCGTTAACTTTTGAACAATGGTTTGTAATGAAGCAATGGTGTTCGTAATGGTTTCTGTTAATTCATAACGAAATATGGAAGTTCGGATATAATCTCCCTTACTTCGGTAACTTGAAAAAATAGAAACTTTATGGAAAAACGTTTGAGTGGGACATTGTTAAGTGCGTTCAAGAGTATATTTTTGCATTCGCACTTGGAGATTAGTAGTATCTGATTGTCTATACGTGATAGTGAATTTTAAATCTTTTAATTGTTTTATAAACCCGCGAGGGGGATACATGTTTGTTTTATAAAATCGAACACATATGATTTTATGGTATGCTGGACCCGATTATGAAATTGTTTCCGCATGAGTAGCTATTGTCGAAGTCCCTTATTTCATGAACCGTTAATTGCCTTGCGAGGTGAACGCTAATGCATTAAATAGATCTATTAGGTTGACAACTCCGTCCGGGGTATGAATCCTTGTGAACACCCTCTCAAACGGACGTTCTATATTTAGAAGTAGTAGGTATATGACAATAATACCTTGTTTTGGGGCTAATTGACATATGAAATGGCATATGTATTGTTAACGTTTGGTGTCATAAGCTTAATGCGTGAAAGAAAAGAGATTGTTATACATTGCATTTGTTGCATTGTTTTCCCGAGAACTAATTATGTGTTTAAAGATTATTTCTTATGGATTATTTTAAACTCTATGAATTTCACTCAACATAGTTGTTGACGTTTTAAACATGTTTTATCCCAGGTAACCAAGGATGAAGGCAACGATGGCGTGGAGGTGTCGTGCGTGTGATGATTTTGGAGAAAGACTACTTGTGTGTTCCTTGTCTTTCTAAAACAATGTCTTAATGTGTTTGAAAACAATGTCTTTAATTTGAAACAATAGTTTTTTCAAATATTGTAATGGTTGCGGTTGCGATCCTGTGGGGACCTGAACGCGTTTATCTCTGATAATAATGGAACACATGTTTGTAAAACGTCTCATTTGGGTCGTTTTCTATTATCTTGGTGTTTTGTGCTATTTAGTAACACCCAATTGCTATTTCCGCTGCGCAATCCAAAGTTGTTTGGTTTGGGGTGTTACAGAGTGGTATCAAGAGCCTAAGGTTATAGAGAACTAGGTCGAGTCTTTTTTAAAATCTAAACTATAACGCTTCTACACGCACACCAAGACTCCTCATTGCCATTGGTTACATATAGAAATAAAAGGTATATTTATGCATGTGTTGTATGCATAAATGGTTATGTATTGGTATATTTATGCATGTGTTGTATGCATAAATGGTCATGTATTGGTATGTTCTTGCATGTGTTGTATGTATAAATAGTTATGTATGTGTATATTTATGCATGTGTTGTATGCATAGATTGTTACGTATTGGTACATTTATGCATGTGTTGTATGCATAGAATGTCATGTGATTATATAATAATAATTATTATGTATGTTTGGAGTATATTTGGGATATATACTAAACGAGAATGTCATGAATTGTGAATTTTTGTTTGTTGCGCTTTTATGTGAACTATTATTTTGGATAATAGTATTCTTATTAGAACGCTATTGAATAAGTATTATATGATATTTCTAGATTATCATGGTGAACGTAATTCCTTCTAATCATGTGGATGATGTACCTGTAGTTGAGCTGAATCAACACGATGATGTTCCTGTTGTTCCCGAGCCTGTCTTAGTAGATGAAGACGAGGACCCAGAAGAGGAAGAATTTAAGGAAGAAGAAGAACCTCAAGAAGAAGAAGATGATATGGAAGTTGACATCGAGGAAGATGAGAATGAGCCGGAGTTGACATATCCTTATGAAGAGATGGATCCTCTTAACCCTCCGCCGCCTGCTTCTAATTCAGAGCCTGAGGATGTGATTGAGGTTGAGGACACGGTTGAGTCTGAGGATGAGACTATTCCTGCTAGTGTCCATGAGGTAGGTGAGTCGTCTACTGCTCCTTTCCTTAGAGAGGACAGTGATGGTCTGTTGCCTGGTCTCACGAGTAGGGACATTAACTCTCTTTTTGGTCAGATGAATTCTCTTTCAAGACGACTGTGTGGTCGCGAGACAGCGCATGCATTGGTCGAGAAGAAGGGAAAAGCAAAATACGAGTATTATGGTAAGTTGATTTTGGATTTGGGTAATTAAGTGCGTTCTAGTGTGGAACAAGGAACGACTGCAATGGAGAATCTGGTAAAAAAGCTCAGTAATGCTGAAGAAAAAGCTGAGTGTGAGAAATTGAAGAAGAAACTTGAAGAAGCAAGGTCTAGTAACACATTCCTTCGTATGCAAAACGAACGAGTCGAGAGGGATCTCTATTGGAATAGATTTCAAGCTCATGAGTTCTATCAAGAGATGATTCGTAGAGTATTTGTGTTTGAAGAAAGACCGAATGAAGCTATCGATGTTCCGGTTGAAGATGAGAAGAGTCCATCATCTGAGCCGTGAGGATCTCCTCGTGATTCTTAGTAGTTTAGTTTCATTAGTAGTATCTTTATTGTGTAATCACTAAAGTGAATCCTCAGTTAGTAGAATTGATGCTAATGGTTGTAACGATTTGTATCATTTCATGAATAATGCAACTATGTATTAACTCTTCGTGATGAATAATGAATGACTATCTTTTGATTACTACTTGATGTTGTGTGACTGTTGTGTGATTGATTTGTCATTGTACCATGTTATGAGTATATCATGTTATGAATGCTTATCAGATTGTTTTCTATGTGACATGACAGAATCATGCCTCCAAAGTCTGCACCTTTGACTCAAGCTGATGTTTGTCGAATGATCAAGGAAAGTGTCGATGCTGCTGATCGGGCTAGACATGCGAATGCTAGAAATGATGCTAGAGGATCTGGACCAGTTAGGGGTCAAGATGCCGCACCTGCTATTCGTGAGTGCACTTTTGCTGGATTTATAAAGTGCAATCCTACTGTTTTCCGCGGTGTTAAAGGAGCTGTCGAATTACGAAGATGGTTTGAGAAAACCAAGAGTGTTTTTGGAATCAGTGAATGTGCAGAGGGCAAGAAGGTGAAATTTGCTGCTGCTACACTGGAAGGACCTGCTTTGACTTGGTGGAATTCTAAGATTGCTACCCTGGGTTTGGAGACTGTGAACCAAATGCCTTGGACCAAAATGAAATAGTTAATGACTGCAGAGTTTTGTCCAATAGAAGAACTTCAAAGAATGGAGCACGAACTATGGAGCTTGAAGGTCAAGGAGTATAACATTGTTTCTTATACTCAGAGGTTCAATGATTTAGCTTTGATGTATCCAAGGATGGTTGATCCAGAAAGTGTGAAGGTTGATGCTTACATCCGGGGATTGACTGATAACATCAAGGGTGAGGTCACTTCTTCTAAACCTGCTAACCTGAATGAAGCTGTGTGTATGGCCCATAAGTTGATGGAACAGAAATAGCAAGCTAGGGATGAAAGGATTCCAGAAGGAAAGAAGTAAAAGTAGGAGAGCTTTCAAAGTGGGAATAGTAGTGGAAAGAGCAACCAAAAGGATAACTCACGCCAACCTTCGCAGAATAACCAAAAGCTAGGGAACGCGCTATGTTGGTCCATGTATGATCAAGTGCCACAAGTGTGGGAAGGGTGGGCACAAGGCAAGGTACTGTAAGGAAAAGAGTGTTGCCACGGGTGCTAACGCTCAGCCTATTTGGACCTGCTATGATTTTGGGGAGCAAGGTTATATGAGGAATCGATGCCCAAAGAAAGTCAAGCAAGAGGAAATTGAAGAAGTTCATGGCCGAGCTTATGCTATTAAGGATGCTGAGCCGTAGGGTCCGAATGTGGTTATTGGTACATTTCTGCTCAATAACAGCTATGCTTCTATTTTATTTGATTCGGGTTCCAATAGGAGTTTTGTGGATACTAGATTTAGTTCCATGCTTAATATCAAACCGGTTAAAATAAGAGCTAGTTATAAGGTAGAATTAGCCGATGGAAGGATAGTTAGTACGAACATTGTTTTGAAAGGTTGCACATTAAATTTAGTGAACCATCTTTTTGAAATCGATCTTATGCCGATAAAGCTGGGTACGTTTGACATCATAATCGGTATGAATTGGCTTGTCAAGCATGATGCCGTTATCATTTTTGGTGAAAAGGTTGTTCGTATACCTTATGGAAACAAGATGTTAATAGTCGAAAGTGACAAAGGTGTGTCTCGACTAAAGGTCATATCTTGTATTAAGGCCCGTAAGTATATCGAGCGAGGTTGTCATTTGTTTTTGGCACATGTGACTGAGAAGAAATCAAAAGAGAAACGATTGGAAGACGTGCCTGTAATTCTTGACTTTCCTGAGGTGTTTCCTGAGGAGTTTCCAGGATTACCATCGCCAAGGCAAGTAGAGTTTTGAATTGGTCTAGTACCGGGGGCTGCACCTATTACGCGTGCACCGTATAGATTGGCACCGTTTGAGATGAGAGAGTTGTGGTACAACTGCAAGAGCTGCTGGAGAAAGGATTTATTCGTCCGAGTTCATCACCGTGAGGAGCACCAGTGTTGTTTATGAAAAAGAAAGATGGATCTTTTCGAATGTATATAGCTTACCACGGGTTAAACAAACTGACTGTCAAGAATCGTTATCCTCTCTCGAGAATCGACGATTTATTTGACCAACTTTAAGGTTCAAGCGTGTATTCTAAGATTGATCTGTGATCAGGATATCACCAGTTACGCATTAAAGAAGAGGACATTCCAAATACTGCGTTTAGAACTCAGTATGGTCACTTTGAGTTCCAAGTGATGCCGTTTGGATTAACTAATGCGCCTGCTATGTTTATGGACTTGATGAACCGAGTATGCAAGCCATATCTTGATAAGTTCGTCATAGTGTTCATCGATGATATTTTGGTTTATTCCAAGGATGAAGAATATCATGGAAAGCATTTAAAGACTGTTTTGGAGCTACTTAAGAAAGAGAGATTGCATGCCAAGTTTTCAAACTGTGATTTTTAGCTAGATTCGGTACAATTTCTCGGTCATGTGATTGATCGTAATGGTGTTCAATTGATGATCTACCAAGATCGAAGCAATTACGACATTTGAGCATGCCCAACGACGCAATGGAGGGTGCGACCAATTCCTGGATGACTAGGTTATTTATAGGAGGTTTATTGAGTTTTTGTTTGATTTCCAGCATGATAAGTGTGACTCAGAAAGATAAGATATATGAGGGGGGTAAAAGAAGAAGCAGGAAGCTTTTTTTCAGACATTGGTGAAAGCAAAGTTTTGTGAGTGCACCGATCTTAGCATTGCGCGACCGAGGAACGAAAAGAATTTCGCGGTGTATTATGATGCGTCACTTAAGGTTATGGAGCCGTGTTGATGCAAAGAGAAAAGGTGATAGAGTATGCTTCTCGACAATTAAAAGTTCATGAAGAGAATTACTCTACTCACGATTTGGAGTTGGGAGCCGTTGTTTTCGCTCTTAGGTTATGGAGAAATTATTTGTATGGGACAAAGTGTGTGGTTTTTCATCAAGCAACAAGAGCCTACAATCTTTTTGAAATAGAAAGATCTTACTTGAGACAACAGAGATGGATTGAGTTGTTGAGCGATTATGATTGTGAAATTCGGTATCATCCCGGAAAATCAAATGTTGTGGCTGACGCCTTAAGTCGAAAGGAAAGGAATAAGCCATTGCGTGTTCGAGATTTAATGATGACTGTTCACAACGATCTACCAAAGCAGATTCGTGAAGCTCAAAAGGAAGCGATGAAAAGGAAGAATATAAGGGGCAGAGAATTTGGGGAGATTGATTAAGCAAATATTCGAGTTTCGCCCTGATGGAACACATTGTTTTGGAAATCGTGTTTGGTTTCTACGATTCGGTGGATTGAGGGATTTGGTTATGCATGAATCGATAAGGCTCCAAAGTATTCTTATCATCGGGATTTTCGTGACAAGCAAGATTTGAAGTTGTTGTATTAGTGGCCAAATATGAAAGTTGATATTGCCACGTATGTTAGTAAGTGTTTGACTTGTGCGAAGGTTAAAGCTGAGCATCAGAAACCATCTGGATTGCTGCAATAACCTAAGATTCCTATTTGGAAACGGGAAAGGATTACTATGGATTTTGTGAGTGGACTGCCTAGAACGTCGAGTAGGTATGATACGATATGGGTCATTGTTGATCGATTAACCAAATCAACTTATTTCTTAACAATGAAGAAGACTGATACTATGTAGAAACTCATGCAACTCTACTTGAAAGAGGTAGTATGTAGGCATGGTGTTCCTGTTTTGATCATTTCAGATCGAGATAGCCACTTTACGTCGAGATTCTAGAAATCGCTTTAGGAAGCGTTAGGGACAAATTTAGACATGAGTACCGCTTACCACCCTCAAATGGATGGTCAAAGCGAAAGGAATATACAAACGCTTAAAGATATGTTGCGTGCCTGTGTGATCGACTTTGGAAGTAGTTGGGATCGCCATCTGCCATTGGTCGAGTTCTCATATAACAATAGTTATCACACGGGTATTAAGGTTACACCATATGAGGCTTTGTACAGACAGAAATGTAGATCAGTTGTATGCTGGAGTGAGGTTAGGGATAGCCACTCACCGGTCCAGAATTGATTTGTGAAACGACCAAGAAGATTGTTCAGATTAAGAACCACTTGTTAACTGCCCGTAGTCGCCAGAAAAGCTACGCGGATAGAAGAACTAAGCTGTTGGAATTTGAAGTCGGGGATATGGTCCTGCTCAAGGTATCGCCGTGGAAGGGCGTTGTACGTTTTAGAAAGCGCGGAAAGTTAAGTCTATGTTACATTGGTCCATTCAAGATTCTAGCTAGAGTTGGTCCTGTAGCTTATACGTTGGAGTTACCTGAAGAGTTAAAAGGGATTCATAGTACTTTTTATGTTTCGAATCTTAAGAAATGTTTAGCAAAAGGCGATATTGTTGTTCCGATGGATGAGATTCAACTTGATGATAAGTTGCATATGATTGAAGAGCCAGTGGAAGTTATTGATAGAGAGGTCAAGCGACTTAAGCAGAGTCAGATACCTATCGTTAAAGTTCGTTGGAATTCTCAAAGAGGTCCAGAATTTACTTGGGAACTTAAGGATCAGATTAAGAAAAAGTACCCTCATCTCTATACAAGTAAGGACGAAGCGAGGAAGAGTGGCTAAGTCAAGCTGAGCACCGGGACGGCGCTCCCTAAAGGAGGGGAGAATGTAACAACCCGAGTTTCAGGTCAACGTTTATCCCGAGCTATGATAATTATTTTTGCTACGTAATTGATTATAGTCGTTTATGCTATGTGAGGTTTGATGAAAATTTCCATTAATTGGGAAATTTCAAGCCGTGATTGAGTTTCTATTTGTTTTTAGCGTCTGAGAAAGTCAAAAAAAAATTATATTGTTGCTCCGAGAGCGTGATTATTTTATTTTTGTATTTTATGGCGTTTTCCTGAGTTTTTGTAAAAACCGTGTTTAAAGGTCGTGTTTTACGTGGTTTAACGTCTTCATTAAACGTTTTAAAGAAAAATTAGTGAGATGGATTTAAAATATTTACTAACGTGGTGTGACCCGAGTGTTTGGCCGATTTTAATAACGAAATAAACACATTGTACTAACTTTAAAGGAGTAATAAGAAGGAAGGACTAAAATTGCCAAAGTTTCAAAGTTGTTTTCTATAAATAACGCAACACACACACCCCTTATAAACTCTTTACAAAAATTTCACTCTCTTCCTCCTCCTCCCTACTCCACGACCGGCCACCCTTCACCACCCCGTTTTCTGGTTAATTTCCAACATGCATTAAAATCCGTTTACATATTATTAATCCTTGTATCAAGGCATACAAATCTCACTATTAAAATCCTACATGCATCAAGTTTTGAAGAAGTTAGATTTTTGGTTGGTTCTTGAATATTTCGTGTATAAAGGGGTGTTTAAAATTGCTAGATTGTTGTTATTAGCAATTGGTTTGATCGAAAAAGGTTTTGTTTGGTTTGTTTGGGTTTCGTTCGATTTAAAAGAGCAAGGGGAAGACATAGTTGGTTTTTGTGATAGTATTGTGAGCTTCTATTTATGTATATGTATTGTCAAAATTGTTGATATTGCGTGTATTATGATTATTGCTATAAGATTCAAGTGCGGAAATTATTGAAAGTGTGTTTGGTTATTGACCAAAGTTTGATGGTTTTGGTATGCTTAAATCAGATATTTAAATAGGATATTTAAGCATGTTTTGATAGTCAGATTTTGTCAAAAATGTCGTTTTGATAGGTTTTGTGTTGACCAAGTTTGACCAGAAAGTTTGACCGACTCATAGTGAGTCAAGAAATTTTTGAAAGTTATTTTTGATAATGAAAAGTGATAGTGTTCGCTTTTAGCTACGTTTCGCTAGGAGGATAGTCACGTAACTATTAATAATGAACGTTTTATGGCCGAGTCAAGTTTGGTGTAAAAGTCAACTATGAAGTTTGACTTTTGAAATTCAAACTTGCGTAAACTTTTGAACATGGTTTGTAATGAGCAATGGGTTCGTAATGTTAGTTAATTGATAAAGAAATATGAAGTTCAGATTATATTATCCTTACTTTCGGTAACTTTTTAAAAATGGAAACTTTGTGGAAAACGTAGTGACATTGTTTTAGCATTAAAGAGAAATGTTTTGCGTCGCACTTGGAGATTGTAGTATATGATTGTATATACGTAATAATGATATGTATATATATATGCAAGTATGCATTATATGAGTTATTATACTTTTAGTCACGTACCACTATATATGTATTGTATAT
>BQNB010063569.1:18720-33076 GCA_026074375.1 Tanacetum coccineum | reverse complement strand
TGGTTGTAACTTGCCCAAATTCTCACTATCATTCGTTGGGTAGCAAAGTGCACCAAACACATGTAGATAAGATAGATCGGGGGGGTTTGTTATGCAAAAGCTCATATGGTGTTTTGCCGTGACGACGACGTATCATGGAACGATTTTGGGTGTAACAGGCTGTGGCAACCGCTTCGGCCCATAAAAATAAAAGAGCTTTTGCATAAATTAACATAGTGCGTGCTGCTTCAATTAGCGTACGATTTCGTCTTTCAACAACGCCGTTTTGCTATGGAGAGTGTGCAATGTCTGATTAACAAACTCAGTTCCATTATCTGTTCTGATGCGTCGGACGGTTTCCTTAAGTCGTACCTGGATCATCTTCAAAAAGTTGATTATAAAAACTGGAGCTTCATCTTTTGATCGCAGGCATTTTACCCAAGTAAATCGAGAGTAGTCATCAACAATAACGAGGATGTACTTCTTTCCACTGACACTCGCGACACGCATTGGCCCACAAAGATCCATATGCAATAGGTAGAGTTTTTCCTGATTGGTGTCTTCAGATTTGGTTTTGTGGGGTTTCTTAGAACTTTTGCCTAATGCACATGCGGAACATAAGTGATCCTTTTCAAACTTGAGCTTTGGGAGACCTCGTACAAGTCCATGTCTTGCCAAATGATTTATAGAACCAAAGTTCAAATGAGAAAGACGACGATGCCATAACCAAGACTTGGTTTTAGACGCCTTTGACAATAGACAAATAGGAGAGAGGATGCCATCATTATTCCCAAGAGAGAGAGTATAAAAGGGTTATCCCCTCAGAGATCCCCGTCCATAAATCCACACCTTCTAATTTCGAAAGAAGCACGTGCGTTTGAGACGAAATCCCCACTTCAAGATAGAATCACAGAAGTTGTCCCACCAGACATAAAATAGATAGCCCCAAGACCTTCGAACATAATAAACCCTTGAAATGGTAACATTCCCAATCTGATAGTCTCCAAACCCATTACTCTTTGCAACTTGAATCGTGTTCGATTTTAACTGTTACCCAAGAATTTACTGACGAAATTGGTGAGCTGAGAGCGATCTCCGGGGTCAAGTGTTCGAACCACCGAATCCAAATACCAGAGGACGATTTGGACAACCTTCATTCATATCAAATGACGAGATGGAATATGGTTTTTGTGGATCCCCGGATTTACTGGTTCCTGTTGGTTTAGCAGACAAATGGTTTGTAAAACCATTTTTCCTAAGTGTTTGCTAACGAACGTCAGCATTGTTATTCTTCCTAGGTTTCCTTGAGTATACCAATTTAACCACAGGTTTGGGTGATTTAGAGTCTAGGACTATTGGTTTCCTAGAAGGCACTTCATTAGTAGTGGTAATCCTAGTTAAAGGGCACGCATTTCCTACAATAGTGAAAAGGTCCGACCTGTAGGTCTCCCAAGTATATCCAATCTGAGTGACACCTGTCCTGTTTGTTTCCCAACTAAACTTTCTTCGGTTATATCTTGTTAGGTTTGGCAACGAGATTTCACAACATGCACAGCATTAGAAACACACACATTATCAGAAGACATGCAATCATTACTGTTAATACCAACACAATCAGAATTATCTTGTTTCTTGAGATTCTGCACAACCGCAGATCCACTAACATTAACAGTACCATTCTTTTTATTCGAACTAGATTTAACATTCCTAGGGTGAGCTTCTACTTTATTCTTCGAATTACTACTTGGTGCTTGCAAAATCCTATCTTTCTTTGTAGTGCCTGAAGGCTGTGATCCGCTAGCACAAGTAGAAAGTCTTACTCCTGTAGAATGCAACACACGCTTGTTAGAAACTATGTTTGAAGTCGATGCTGGTTTTGTGTTTTCTGTGGATGTGAATGATTTGGCAAACCTGACTTTCTTGTCCGTTTTCCTCGGTATTACCTCAATTAATTGAGGACCACAATTGTTGATACTAGGGCATGATCTACTTATGTGTGAAAGCAAATCCTGAATGACTTTGGTATACCTAAAGGCAGACTCTAAAAGTGGATCTTGAGGATAATTTGCTTTTACATGTTCGACTATATCCCTAAGGACCAAAGCTTCTTCCTGAGTATGCTTAATATACGAAGAGTGAGCAGTCCGTTTGTTCAACAATTTGGGTGTGATTGGTTCCATGTTAACCTTAGACACGTTTGATTTTTTTTATTTTTTTATTTTTTATGGATCTACATGAGTGGGGTCACCAGCCCTCCCTTGTTATCTATCAGCTTTTCCTTTAAGTATCCTTAACTCATTTTTTAAGGCAGCTATGACCAAACCTTTTCCTCCTGAGTTTTGCAATTTAAAATCAGTAATCTCCCCAGACTTAATTGACTTGCTTGATTAATTCATCACATTGTTCTTTTGATTGAACACGTTTTGGCTTAATCGAGTCATAAAGTTGCTTATAAGTTTGTTTCAAATGCTCATTCTCAGTAACAAGTTTTGTCACTCTATGTTCCAATTCTATGTTAAGTGTCTCTATTTCATCCATGTCCATTTTGACGAGCTATCCTCCCCATTTTCCCGTCTTAAGGACATAATTTGCCTCTTTCACCTTGACAATTACTGTGTTTTTGCTTGAGACTTGAGCTTTCATTCACTTAATTATCGAACAACTGAGTAAAACTCGGGAGCATTTTGATGTAATAAAACACTGTATTTTTCTTGTTGAAAAATTATCATGATTAATTGTGAATTGCGGCTTCCACGTGATCAATGTTTTTCAGAGTTGTAAAACACTGGCAAAGATTTATCGAATGTTTTTTCTTTAGATTCAAAAATCCTTTATCTTGACCGAAGCTCATCTCAAGTCGAAGACACTTTTGACATTCAGTCACATTTTCACCATTTGCATTCACCGATAAATTCACTACAGTCTTTACAATATCCTTATCAATAACTTGTTCCAAGAGTCGTTCGTTTTTCACCCAAAACTTATTCCATTAACTTTCGAAAGTTTCTGGACATCCAAGCGATGTTGTTCGACAAGCCTTTTCCATTTGATAAAAGACTTTTTTTGGACATCGGCAAGTTCTACACCCAAGTATCGGTTAAAGTTATTGAAGAATCCTTTTAAATTTTTTTATAAAACATTAATGATTTCATCTCGAAAACAAGCCTTTGTGTGTTCAAACCCCCACGTGCCCTCAGTGATAGCTGTGGCAGTGGTTCTTTCTTTGACAACCTGATCAAAGCCAGAAAAATTAGCGTTTAAGCTCTTTCAAGCTAGTATTCCAACCATACTTACTGTAGAAAGTTCTTTTGGAACCGCTCAACTAGAACGGTTTGTTGAAGAATAGATGGTCTAAAGCTGGAACTGAAGTCGCTTTCCAATAGGCATGTTCACTATATAAATCAGTTTGTCGAACAAATCGTTTGTAGTAATCGTTATTAAGAATCGCATAATTTATAGGTTTTGTGTTCACTTTATATTTCTCAAACAATGGATCTTGTTCTTTCAAAATCATTTTTGAACGACTCTTTTCACTTTGCTCTTTTGTTTCATCAGAATCAGGGACCTCAATAGGATCCATTTTGAGAATGGTATTCCCGTCATACAGCTGTGGCTTGACTCCCGAGCTTTTCTTAGACAAAAGGATTTTCAAAACCGATAGCCTTGTTTTCGAGGAAAGATCAGAACAGAATTTTTGATTTATGTCATCATATTGAACAGTTTTGCGCAATTGACCTCTTTTAGAAAATGATGTATTCCAATTTGCTTAATTTTCTTTCTAAATCAATTCTCTTTCATATTTCAGTTTCTTCTAATTTCAACTTATTTTTGAGTTCAGAAACTGTTTTCATTAAACAATCCTTTTCTTGCTCTTGTTCGAAAAGATTTTTCTTAAGATGTACAATCTCGTCAAACTGTTCATTTGATCCTGAAAAATTGTTTTCAACATTTTGTTTCTCTTTCAAATCTTTAATCTCTTCTTTATTCTGTCAAGCCGGTAGTCAAGCTTTATTAACATGTTGCAAAGCGTCACATGTTGGGTAGTAATGTTTCAAAACATAGACAATATCGGACATCATGGTAAAGAAGAAAAAAAAAAAAAAAAGAGCAGAAAGTTAGAATCGGACAACATTTTCCTGTTGTGTTTTCACTCAGAATACTGAGAATAAGGAATGATATAGCTATGCACTCACTGATTATACAGTTTCTGACTGACTCACATCATTAGACTGTTCAGAAGACATCATGATCTCTTCACGTTTGATGGAGTAATCCTAGTTCCAGATTATCTTGATTGAGTACCTCAGTGGAGTGCATCTGATCCACACATCCTTAGAGATTTGGCCATGAGAGCAAATTTTGGCTGAATTGAGTTCATCACAATCAGAGTCATATGCATCCAGAACATATACGGCTTATTAGAGCAAGCAGCATGTGAGTGATGAACTGTTCTTGAGATTTTGAACATCAGGGAGTCCTGGATCTACCAAAAATGCTATCATCTTCCTCTGTTAAAGCTGTCCACCTGCTTGATGATCTATGAAACCGAACAACGCTTTATCGTTGAACCATGTCTCATCCCTTTCCGCTTAAGGCTTAGTGCAGCTGGCTTTTTGCAATATGACCCCTCCTTTGCAATTGTAACAATAACAGTCCGTGGTTTTCCCGTTTGCAACCAACTTGCATCATATGTGTATTTTCTTGTTGTTCCAATGCAGCATAAGAAAGTGTGTCTCCCCTGTGACAGGTTGCACCGTCACTTTTCATCATATATGGTAGCTTTGTTGACCGAGGGTTTGACGAAGTCCCTAGCTGTTTGTTGGTGGTAAGGATAACCGAGATGTAACAACAGCATCAAGAATGACATCATGTGATTTAATTGCGTCAATCGGATCATCCCCCTTCTGAAAACTTGGAACAACTAATCTGGAGTCTGGTTGGAAAACTCTGTTGTTTGCAGCTGATATGTAGGGAGCCATATTCCAGTCTGTGGGGATTGATGGTTTTGATGAGAAATAAACGTAGATGTGGAGACGGTGGATTGATACTCATTTGTGGGATAAGTACTTGAAAGAGGTGTTGAGTATTGATGATGTTGATAAGGTGTAAGAAACTGAGAAGACTGATATGGTGAAATGTGCTGTTGTGGTAGAGACTGTTGTTGAGGGTGTAGATGAGTTTGATAGGCTGGCTGAGTTAACTGATGAGATGCAACTAAAGCAAGAGAATCAGGATTGCGTTCATGCATCAAACGAACTTCAATTCTGTCGTGACAGGTAGTTGTAGATGATCATGAAGTTGATCAACGTTGGTAGTGTGCAAATCTTTAACCCATTTTAACATCAGTGACAAATTTGCCCCATATCGACAGGAGAGGGTTTAAGAACTTTGTGTTCAACTTAAACTGCTCCAACGCATCTTGTAAATGTTCCATAGCATATTAGTAACAGAGTGAACTCAAGTAATACTACTCATGCAACGACTCTCCTTTCTTGTAGGTAAACTTATCAAATTCATCATACAACTTGCACTCACGTTCTTGTTTGGTTAATGATGTTCCTTGCATCAACAGTTTAATTTTCTCCCAAAGATCCTTTGCTACACGATGTTGACTCACTAAAGCATAGATTTCAGTTGGTAGGCCTTGAAGAATGATGTTAATTGCTTTGATGTCCGCAATCTGCTTGAAATGGCTTCAGTCTGGAGTTAGCTCAACATATTCCTTTGAGCCTAGTTACACCATCCTCAAGTATTGAGGGCCAAACAAGTGGACCTTTTTCAACAGATCGAGTATCATCTTCACATGTGGTCTAGTTCATCATATAAAGTTCCATTCTGCTTTTCCATGAATCATACAAGTGTTTTTCCAGCATCGGTGGTTTGTTGTCTCCTCCAGAGAGAAGTGATTTATCAGCAAGAGACGTCATTGTGATATCAAAAGATTACAATTTGATCGGTCGGTGGTAGAAAGAAATTGTGTTTGTTATGTTATTGATGAGTCTTGAATTAAACTACACGGGATTTTACGATTCTTGACAAAACCGGGAAGACAAATATTTGTTTCACGGGATTTTACAAGTCCAAGAAATAACCGTATAATTTAAAATTGAGTTTGTTAATTTTTGAAGTTGTTTTTCCCTAGTTCGATCAGCTCGTTCGATCGACACGTAAGTAGCTCGTTCGATTGAAACTGAAAACCGCTCGTTCGATCGACACGTAAGTAGCTCGTTCGATTGAAACTGAAAACCGCTCGTTCGATCGACACGTAAGTAGCTCGTTCGATTGAAACTGAAAACCGCTCGTTCGATCGACACGTAAGTAGCTCGTTCGATTGAAACTGAAAGCCGCTCGTTCGATCGACACGTAAGTAGCTCGTTCGATTGAAACTGTAAACCGCTCATATCGATCTACGACTAAGTAGCATCGTTCGATTGAAACTGAAAGCCCAGCATCGTTTCGAATCAAAAACTGAAAACCGCTCGTTCGATGATCTCGTTCGACTCACTAGTTCGAATGTCTTGTTCGAATCCTCTTGTTCGAACCTAGCTATTACGAAACACAACTTTTCAAAACTAAAAAAAAACACGATTTTTAACGATTTTTAGCAAAAATTCTTGTACAACGATATGTACAACCCTATAGGGAACAATAAAAATGAAAACTTTAAGGTTTTTAAGCCAAAAAAAAATTGACAGAACTAATTTGATCCTTGTAATAGGTTGAACACTAATCAAACACACAAAATCTAAACACAGAATAAAAAATACGATTTAATACAAAACAACCACTCCCCATGCTCTTGATACCAATTGTAGAATACTAGTAATCTAATGAATCAACCAAGAACAATAAGTGAGATGTGGGTTGGATGGTTAGACTTGGATGGAATGGAGGAATGTATTATGAATGTATGAAAACAAATGGAACAACCAAAAATGAACAACCAACCCTCTCCAAGACAAGGAGAGGGTGTATAAATACTACCATGGCCGGCCCATGGCTGGAGTTGGGCCAACCCATGGACCTTGGGCTGGACTAGATTACTAATCTAATCCTTATACTTAACTACGAGCTAAGACTATTACAACTTTGGAAGTGACCGACACTTTTCGTGTTTCCAACAACTTAGTATATGAGGCATTAGCTAGTAAGTAACACACACTTCTCTCATTTCCAAGGTATAAACAAAAACTTTCTCTCCTTTTTCCTTTGTAAAAGCCCACGGCTCAAAACATAAACCATACACAATCCATACAAATTTTTCTACCACTCATACAAGCATACACACATCATACTTAAGACCTACTAAGGTGATTTCAAGGCTTGGTTAAGCATTTGCAAGCAAGGAAGCAAGAAAAGAAAATTTGGGTTTACTTGAGAAAATTAGGGATTTCTCTTGATATTTTCAAGCCAAGGGTGTGATTGTTGTTCTTTCATATACTCATCCATACAAGGTTATTTAAAACTCTAATCATTTAATACTTATGATTTTATGTGTTCATATGTCCTATTTAGCTAATCACCATTAGAGATACTTTTGAAATATGTTAAAAATGAATTTTTACTTATGATCAATGTTTTGTGAACTTATATACATGTTAATATTGATACTAATATGATGTTAAAGGAATGTATAAGTGTTTTTAACATGTTTGGTTAATTTATTAAATGTAAATGAACAAATAGGGTTTTAAATGTTAAGATATAAGTATACAAGTGAAAATGGGTGTAAAATAACTATTAATCATGTATTCATGGACAACACCTTGGACAAAACATGACCTTTATGGACCTAATATATGTATGACATGAGATATAAAAGTGTTGTAAAGTAGTTGTCACAAGGTGTTTGAAAGCTTAATGGTACAAAAAATCAGCTTAAAACATCCGTAAACACAAAACTATCCAAACTTTTCCTTCTGTTTTGGTTTCCAATTTAGTAACAGCAATAAGGATTTTAATAAAGATAGTACATCTCATAAGGATTCCAAAATGATATGAAACATCGAAATCGATTTATACGAAGAAGATACACTAGTTACAAGTTTACAGACCTAAATACTTTATAAAACAAATTTATAAAAATTTCTATTCATGGCAGTAACTTTAATACTTTGGTAAACAACATAGATATGATAAAACTTTCAATTATGAAACGTGATCGAAAAGAATCGCTAAAAACGAGCTATAACGAATAAGATACGACATTTACGGGTTTTGCGTTAATAAGTTATAATCTGTAATGAACAGTAAAACACTATTCACAATAGAATCTCAAAAACTTAAAAATACAATATTATGATCACTTGTCTTAATACGAAAGCGTGGGCGTAAGAAACGCGAGAAACGGGCTTAAAAACGAACAAAGTTATGTCATTTTAGCCAAAAAAGCGTAATTATCTATGTTTTTACCTTTATAAATACGATATTTTCCTAAAAGATTAGATGGTGATATAGTAAATGGAAAATAGTAATGTTTATTAGTTATCCAAAAGTGCTATATTACTAGGGAATTTCACACAATGAGGCCTCTTCGGATTGCGTATTGACGAGTTGTTTGGATTTACGATTTTAAAGAATCCTAACACCTCGAAACGTCATGTCATGACCTACTTTAATTATGAATAGCCCGAACATCCACGATGATACTATATAGGATTATATAAATGGTTTGTTGTTAGCACAACGTACGAATACTGATTCTACCTATATTAACTCGGTTGGCATTCGGGAGCGTTTAGCCGTGACCCGTTTTTTTTTATTTGGGATATTTTTAATTATCAATTTACTCCACCAAGGTGAGTCTCATACACCCATGTATTACAATTATTGGTTTTTACAAGTTTTTTTGGTGAGAAACATTATGCATGTTTTTAACAAATTGGACGCGAAGTGTACATATTATCATGATTACGTTTTGCCTAAAGTAGCGATAACACCACTATGCCCAATGAATCATGAACTGTCAATTTACTAGAATGAGAGCGTAATGATTATAGATAATTCTATTGGGAATTGACCTCCCCGTTTCAGGTGCGACACTACACTTAAACGAACGTATATCATGCGGATTTTGGATGATACGGGTTGTACATCATCACGTGAATGTATGCAATATTAAATAATTGTAGTCATTTATTGACCAGCTTTGATGTCAGAGCTTAGGAAAACGTAATTACTTTTTTGTGATTCTGCATCTGTTGCTATTAATCACGGGAAAGTCTTGCGGGTCCTTCATATACATAAACCTATGAAATTCACCAACATTATGTTGACGTTTTAAATGCAATTGTTTTTTCCAGGAGATCATTAAGCACGAGGGTGCGAAGGATACAATGGTGGTTATATTTTGAAGTCATCAATTAAAGATATAGTCGCATACATTATGTAATCTGTTATGGGCTGGAAATCTTTGTAATAATAACAAGAAACACAAACTTTATTTAAATTCTAATGTATCCAGTTTTAAACGACTTTTGGTCTTCTTTATATTATCTTGGGTTATTTTATCTGAGAATTAAACACGCACCTGGACCCTTATTCCGCAGGCGCCCAATTTGGGGGTGTTACAACAAATGTTACAAATGGGACAACTAGACTACATAACTTCGGATCTTGAAGATGACCGAAGTTCTTCTCTTGCACTTGAGGAAAAGAGGAAAGGATAGAAGATTGGATCACATTTAAACAAGATTAAACAAGTTAAATGATCAAAAGTTTAGAGAGATTTAGTGAGATCTAGAGAGAGAAAGAATCAAACAAAAATCATGCAAAAGGGTTGTAAAATCAGTTGGAGATGACCCACTATTTATAGGAGCTGAAAGCTGACAGTCTGGCAATGGCGTCTCGCGCCCCCAAATATATTATGGGGAAGCCGACCCAAGAAGGGTCATCACTAGACTACACCTCATAAGCTACTTTTTGTCTTTTTTTGGTGGGAATGTTGTAATCTGGTATAGTAGAAGCTTCCATTTTGGGGGGAAAACCAAATTTCAAATTTTATATTTAAATAAAACATTTCTTTTATTAAAAAGTATTTTGTGTTTGTTTATTTTTGAAAAATACTTTTGTAGAAATGTAATGGTTAAGAAAAAATATTTTTCTTTGATCATCTTACAAGTTTAATTTGTTTTTACATACCTTATGTGATTTACATCGGGTGTAAATGAATGTCGGTGATGATGCAGACTTGAAACATAGAGTGTTGTTGATATGTATGCATTGATGATTTGTGATTACGAGTAACTTGCGTACTTTACGTTATGTATTACAGGTTACATGTTTGTTATCACCAAAACATAAAAAGATCTTATAGATTAAATATCGTAATATTTGCACTAACAAATTTCTTGGAAGAAGGTTGATTTTATGGCAATGTAAAAAGCAGACTATAGTTGCCAACTCCACTACTGAAGCAGAGTATGTTGCTGCTGCTAATTGATGTGGACAAGTGTTATGGATCCCAAATCAATTGCTTGATTATGGATACAACTTTATGAACACCAAGATTTTCATTGACAATGAAAGTACAATCTGCATAGTTAAGAATCCAGTGTTTCATTCAAAGACTAAGCACATTGAAATTAGACATCACTTCATCAGGGATTCATATAGGAAGAGATTAATTCAAGTGATCAAGATTTACACTGTTGCTGATTTACTCACAAAGGCATTTGATGTTAGCAGATTTCAATATCTGATTGCAAGTATTGGAATGCTTAACCTTTGAAGTATTGATTGAGGGGAGGTTAATTGTGTTACTATGAAGTTGATTATATACAAAGGATGCTTGTAATGACTTGGAAATGCTACATAACAACAAGCAGATGTGGGTGAAGGGTCAGGAAATCCCACTGAACCCCAACACATATCCACAACTGCTTCACTACCTAATCTTGAAACAATCACTATTCCATCATTATCTTAACCCAAAAAGACTTAAAAACCTAGGAAAGCCAAAAGGGCCACTGGGATATCTTAGTCTAGTGGACCTATTCCCTTTATATCAGATGAGACTGTCATTAAGGAGTGGGAAGAGATAATGGAAAGGGCTGTCACTACTGCTTCTAGCTTAGAAGCAGAGAATGACAGTGGTAACATAAATAGGACCTAATCTATGGCAACACTTAATGAACCTTTTCCTTAGGGAACTGGTTCAGATAGTGGTCTCAGGTGCCAAGATACCATATTGGGGGGTGCAGAAGCTCAAATTAGGTTTGAGGCTGCATCTAAACAGTCCAATGATCAACCTCTCTCAAGAGTTAACACACTTAGAAGTGGGGAGGACAATATAAAACTAAAGGAAATGATAGAACTTTGTACAAAAATGCTTGAAAGGGCTCTTGATTTAGCATAACAAAAATAGAAAGAGTGACTTTGTGAGCTAAAAGAATTGAGAGATATAGTGAGTAGAAAAAATAGAAAGAGAGCTGTGTGATATAAAAACAGATAGAGTGTATTGGTGAGAAAAAGAAATGAGAGATATTGTAAGATTAAAAACAGAAAGAGAGCTTGTGAGAGTCAAAATTCATGATGGAAATGCTTTTTGGAATAAAATTAGAGTTAATGTTGGTGTATCAAAGTTAATGCTGCTAAGCTTAAACTTACTGCTGCCAGTACTAGTTTATGCTGCTAGACATTCACTTACTGCTGTTAGGCATAAGTTAATGCTTACAGGCATAACTTACTACTGCTGAGTTAGTTAATAATGTTAGGCTTAACTTAATGATGTTAAGGGTAATTTCATAAATACTTCGATTAAGGGTTTCAATCACTCATTTGTTCGATTTTACACTTTGCTATACTCTCTAATCATAAACCCTAACTCAATTTCATCTTTAATCATCAAAACCCATCACAATGTCGACCTCAAAGTTTGCTAAAACTCACAATTTGGTTGTGTTCTTGGAGAAGCCCTAAGAAAGTAATAGGTTTGAAGGCATTATTGATTTTCTGAATCAAGTTCTATCAAATATGCGTTAACGGTTAATCCTACAGTATATGAATCATGCATTAAACAGTTCTGGGCAACTACTAAGGCTAAGACAGTTAATGGGGAACGTCAGATACAAGCCCTGGTAAATAAGAAGAAGGTGATCATCATTGAGAAGAGTGTAAGAAGTGATCTTATGTTAGAAGATGCTGAAGGGACTAAATGTCTGCCAAATGATGTAATTTTTGAACAGTTGACACTCATGGGGTATGAAAATCTTACACAAAAGCTTACATTCTATAAAGCTTATTTTTCATCCTAATGGAAATTTTTTATCCTTACAATTCTACGATGCCTTGGTGCTAAGACTACAGCTTAGAATGAATTTAGTAGCACTATAGCATCTGCTATCATCTGTCTTGCTACAAACCAAAAATTTAACTTTTACAAGTACATTTTTGATAATATGATGAAGAACTTGGAGGGTGGGGTTAAATTTCTTATGTATCCAAGGTTTGTTCAAGTGTTCTTGGACAAACAAGTTTAAGGAATATCCAAACATAAAGGGATTTATGTTACACCTTCCCATACAAAGAAGATTTTTGCTAATATAAAGAGGGAAGGAAAAGGTTTCTCTGGGAGAATCACCCCTCTATTTCAAACTATGATGGTTCAAGCTCTAAAAGACATGGGTGAAGATTTAGCTGTTCCTACTGATTCCCATTCCACACCCATTATTACTCAACCATCATCATCTAAGCCTCAAAAGAAAAAGTCTAAAAGGAAACAGAGGAAGGATAGTGGTCCTACAGAGCCTATCCTTGATGAGGCTACTAATGAGGAACCTATATCTACCCCTTCCTATGATCCACCTCAAAGTGGTGAGGATAGATTGAAACTTACTGAATTGATGAGTTTATGTAGCAAACTACAAAAACATGTTCTTGATTTGGAGGAAGCAAAGATTGCTCAAGCAAAGGAGATTGCTAGTTTAAAAAAGGGAGTTAAGCAGTTAGAAAAGAGAAGGAAGTCAAGAACTTCAGGGATCAAAAGGTTAAGGAAGGTTGGTTCAGCTAGCAAGGTAGAATCATCTAATGATGTTAGTTTGGGTGCTTAGGAGGATGCATCCAAACAGGGGAGGAAAATAGTTGGTCTTGATGATGATGCAGAGGTGACCTTGATTGATGAGACTCACGAAATAAATGATGAAGACTTGATGTTTGATATTGATGTTCTTAATGGTGATGAGGTGTTTGAAGAGCCTATAGTTAATGCTGCTAAGACTACAAGCTCATTTCCAGTTAGTGCTACTGATCCAGTTACTACTGCTGGTGAAGTAGTTACTACTGCCATTGCTATAACAACTGTTGATGAGTTGACTTTGGCTCAGACCTTGATAGAGATTAAAGCAGCTAAACCAAAGGTTGTTACAACTGCTGCCACAACAATTACTACTGTTGCTGCCAGCACAAGACCAAAGGCAAAAGGAATTGTCTTTCATGATCAGGAGGAGGAAGCACCTGCATTTACACCATTAGTTTCTTCTTCACAAGCATCACAACTTCCACAAGCAAAAGACAAAGGAAAGGCAAAAATGGTTGAGCCTGAAAAGCCATTAAAGAAGAAAGATCAAATTGCACTTGATGAAGAATTGGCACTCAGATTGCATGCTGAAGAACAAGTAGAGTTGGAAAGAATGCAAAAAGAAAGAGTTGCACAAGAAGAAGCTAGCAAAGTAGCAATTATTGAAGAACTGGATAGCATTCAAGTTATGATTAAGGATGATGAGCAATTAGCTGCAAGACTCTAAGCTGAAAAACAAGAACAACTCTCCATTGAAGAAAAGTCAAGAATGTTAGTGGAGATGATAGCTGAAAGGAAAAAGTTCTTTGAAGCACAGAGAGCAGCAGAGCAAAGCATACAAACAGGTAAATTAATTTGTTGCTATGGATTCAGAGGTGGTGAAAAGTAGTATGACAAAAACTGAAGGAAGTTCTAAAAGAGCAGGAGATGAGCTTAAATCTGATAAATCAAAGAAGCAGAAGATAGATGGGCATGTAGAAACTAAAAAAGATGATGATTAAGAGGAGGCAGAGATGAAAAAGCATATTGAGATAATTAAAGATGACGAGGTAGCAATTGATGTTATACCTCTAGCCACCAAACCTCCAATGATTGTTGAATACAAGATTGTTAAAGAAGGAAAGTTTGGATACTTTCAATTGATAAGAGCAGATGGAAGTTCAAAAAGATACTTATCAATGATTAAGATGCTTCAGAATATTGATAGAGAAGACTTGGAGACCCTCTGGAAGTTGGTTAAAGCTAAACATGAGAATACAAGGTTAGAGGAGGATTATGAAAGAGTGTTATGGGGTGATCTAGAAAGTTATGTTTGAATCTGACATAAAAAGTGAAGTATGGAGGAGTCTACAAGGATACAAA
>BQNB010063569.1:0-14075 GCA_026074375.1 Tanacetum coccineum | reverse complement strand
CGAGAACAATGCCTTCTTTTACCATAAAATGGCTCTTCTCCCAGTTTAAAGACAAATTGGTGTCTTCACACCGCTTCAACATCTTTGGAGTAATTTTGGAGACTTCCTTTTTGACTTGTTCCTTGATGATAGCAGCAAATGATCTCCAGGGTTGATGCAGTTTATTGACATTAACGTCAGTGATCTTCCTTATATCTCCAGAGTGACCAAGACTAGCTAGAAAGGCGAGAATCTCCTTCTCAAGAGGTGGTTCTTCAAACTTCTTATTACCGACTTTAGGGCAAATTTGAAGAATGTCTCTGAATTGATCAAGACCGAGAATGTGCTTTTTGTTATTCATCTTGAATCTGACAGATCGGTTATGAACATAAGCAGAGGCCCAGAATTCTTGCATATAGATCTCTGGAGCATCAGCAGTGACTTGGAATGCCTTGTAGAAAGGAGTGAGTTTTAACACATCGTAGACCACTTGAAGAGTTGCTTCCTTTGATGTGACATCCGAGCTTAAGCGAAGATTACATTTACCAATCTTAAGTCGGTCAGCAGGAGCCACCAATGCATCATCCAAAGCAATCTGATCCGCTATTGAGATTTCCATGAGTCTGTTTAAGAAAGAGTGAGTGCAGTTTATAAGAAGACACAATCATTCATTCATGAGAACCTTTATGACTTTTAGCACTTTTGAAGATCAATCATCTTAGATAGACAAATAGCGTATGAGACAAAGGCACCTATCCTAACAACTAAGTTGAATGTAGTTAACCTTGGTTTTGTCAAGCTTTTACTGTCTATTTTAAACTAAGAGATTTGTTTAATTTAATCTTAGTTAGAAAAAATCTGATCTTAAGTGTGTTATGTCGAAAAAATTGGTTAAGTGTTGATAACTTCACTCGTTCGGTCCTCAAAGAAACACCTTGATCGGTTTCCATTAAATGACACTCGTTCGGTCCATATAAACAAGCACTCGTTCGGTCCATATAATCATACAGTCGTTCGGTCCTCACTATGTGTTGCTCGTTCGGTCCTCACTAACTGTCTCTCGTTCGGTTCTCACTATCTTTCTCTCGTTCGGTCCACTTTTGCAATCACTCGTTCGGTCCTCACCAGCAATCACTCGTTCGGTCCATGCAATTAGTCACTCGTTCGGTCCTTACAATGATTCACTCGTTCGGTTCATACCTGATCCACTCGTTCGGTCCTCAATAAACATTCACTCGTTCGACCCAAACTAGATTCACTCGTTCGGTCCTCACTAGGACTCACTCGTTCGGTCCTCACTATGATTTACTCGTTCGGTCCATGAAAAATTACTCGTTCGGTCCATGTGTGCAATCACTCGTTCGGTCCAAACAAGTAGTCATTCGTTCGGTCCTCACTATCATATGCTCGATCGGTCCTTACTAGTACACACTCGTTCGATTCACAACAGGTTACTAGTTCGGTCCATATGGTTTTATACTCGTTCGATTCATACATATTTTGATTGTTCGGTTTCTTAAGTTTGTACTAGATCGACTCTAACAGTTAACTCTATTCTAGCATATCCATTGAACCATGATATAACAATCTCACACACAAACATATAATATTTATGCATATATCTATTCAATCGAGCATAAAACAATCAAGAACAGGATTAAATCACAACGAATAATAAAACTTGACTAACCTATACAGATATCATACCTAATACAACAAAAGCCCTCAATCAATTTAAGATTTAACCACATTTTAATTTTTAAGAACCCTAATTTCACAATTAGGGCATTTGTGATAAAATATGGCGAAAACTATCAATTCCTTTGGGATTCGAGTTGATTAGGAGATGAGAATCAAAGTTTAAGTTATACCTTCGAGATGAAACGGAGTGAATTAGCTTGTTTGATGTGATTCGAGTGAAAAAGTGTTCGTGTGTGTGTTTGAGTGTGTTTGAGTGTGTGTGGATTGTGTGAACAGTGATGGGGACGGGTGGGGGGTGGTAGTGTTAAAAACCAATTTTATCTTTGACACATTTGGCCCCTCATCTTAAGTGTATAGCACTATGGTACGTCTTAATAAGTTTTTTTACTTCAATATTTTATGAGCGATGCGGTGATCTTCGAAACATTTACTCTACTTTATTCCCGTTTGACGATATTGGCATTCGGTGTACTTTGTAAATTCCATTGTTCAGATTCAGAAATACAACAAATGCAACTAATTCAAGACAAATCAAAAGAAAGTTGCATGGTATCTTTTCAACGACTTCATTCACACCTCAAGTGTCTTTTAAACAACGCCTTAAAAGGAAGTCGAACCGAGGATGGATTCAAACGCAGCAATTAAGACGACTTTTTTTGTCAAGATCTAGAAGACTCACCAGGCCAGCGATGTTCGCTAAATCTAGATCAAATTCAAAGCAACTTGATAACAACGAATTTTCAAGAGATTGGAATCCATTGTCCCTTTTAAAAGTTCTCGAGACATACAGTTTCAGATGTTCATCAAGTCAAAGATTTATTTGATGATGAATTTATTGGTATTACACGAAACTAACATTTTACTAGAATACACTCGACTCGATATTCCAAATTCCGTGATACAAGATCCAAAAGACATGGATTATGTAAAAAGTCTGATTGAGAAAAGAGCGCTGCATAAATGGAGTATGACAACAGGTGAATAGAAAGACTGATTCATGACGACAGAAGGAAAAGGTTGATTCGAGTATAGCATTGGATGCAAGTTTAGTTATCATTGAAAGCAATGGGACAGAATCACAAGAGCAAGATACAAGCAGCAGATCAAGGAATGATGCACATGTTGATGATGCAGATATCAGACCCATATATAATGAAGAGCCAATGGCTGAGGTACAAACATTGCTGATGAAAATGTTATCTGCTGAATAAAGAAGCTTAAAGCGCTAAATACTGCAAAGCTACAAACTGCTATGAAATCTGCTTATACTTAATTTAAATAAACTAAAAAATATACTTTAGCTTATCTCTGCTAAATTATAAAATAGTAAGATATATACGCTGCTAATTAACTAACTATCTCTGCTCAAGAGCAATAACAATACACCTTTAAAGTAACAAGTACAGCAATCTTAGATTACTTATATATATCTGCTTAATAAAAAACTAAACAGCAATTGAACATCATTAAAAAACTATACAAACATAGATCTAGCTAGCTAAAGACTGCTTACAAATAAGCATAAAGTTTAATAATAGCTAAAGCTAATAACATAAATTTTATAAATCTAAATAGAATGATATGTATCTGGCTATAAACATACTCTGCTTCGGCTAACAAATGAAGCAAAGCTCCCACCAACCAAAGCATAATCACGCTGACAAACAAGCCAAACCTATAAACCAACCTACACTCATACCGTAAAAAAAACCATAACATACAGCTAAACGAGCATTTCACACAGTAATTTAACGACTAAAACGAACATCACTGTGTACTTCCACGAACCAAAGCCAAAACCCCAGCATAACGTAGCCACAAACCAAACAACCAGCACCGCATCCAACCCACGCACACTCATCACTTCCCAGATCCCCTAACTAATCAACTAGCCAACCCCACCTCCAAACAACCAGGTGGAGACTAGATATCTCATTACTCTGTAGCAGATCAGATGTCGTAGAGCCACAACCTATCACAGTCTCGTTCCAACCCCCACTAACCACTAGAAACCAGGACAACGCATAACGTGAGCAACCTGAATCTAAAAATGAAGGAGAGGTTTTGAACACAAAATCGAACAATGTCATACAAACGTCCAATTACCTACTACATTAACTGATAACATGACAACCTAAAAAAAAAAACCCCCCTATCTCAGATAATTAACTAACTCGAGTACTGAAAATGTTGTCTTCAAAAGACCATTGCATAGATTTCAAAATAATTTAGACAACTCGAAGCACATTTGTATCAATCTTGAACAACACTATAAAAAGGAAAACAATGAGTTTTAAATCAAGGGCAACAAAGCCAATTTTTGAAAGTAAAAGGTAAATGAAGCCAAGGTTGAAAAATAGTACATCATGTAATTGAAACAATAAACATCGAATTGGAACATAGTGTGGTTAAATTACTCGTAGAGAATGAGCAGTTACATAAAGAAAATGAGCACTTGAAACAGACTTACAAAGATCTTTTTGATTATATCAAAAGGACACGAGTTCAGACCAAAAACCAGAATGACTCTTTAATGGAACAACTGAACAAAAAGTCTAATGAAAATGCTGATGTACTAGCTCAGATTCAGCAAAATGGGTTTGCAATTAGCAGCAATAAAAAATGGAGTTAAGGAAACTAACCAGAAATAGTGTGAATACTAAGTTGCAAAGCCATCCAATCTTGGAAACCGGTTGGACAACCACTCAAAAAACCAATCCGTTGTTAGACAACAATAGCGTTTAAGTCTGAAAGACCTAGAATTTCAAAACCACAGGTTTGCCCTCCCAGTCAAGTTGATGTGAACAAACAGACTCTGTCAAAACAGTCACTACACATCCTATTGCCTAAGGTAAGATAATCTGCCCCTACAAAACCTCACACATTATTGCATACAAGTCTATCTAGGGTATAGCTCAAACAACACTGTTCATAATCACAACCTATAGGAAGCTAAAAAAAAAGAACACATAAACACTCTAGGATCCCAGAAATTTTTCTGACTCCAAACATTTTTTTGCTCAACGATGTCAAAATGTGTCTTTAAAGCCAAATCATGAGACGCTTGTTGTAATAAAATTCCTGAAAGAAGTCAACACTCGCAGTGCTAAGTTCCATCCAATAAGACAACAAACAGAAACAAACCCGTAGAGAGCAAAAAGGGTTGCAAGGACGAAACAAGAAAGAACAGATCCAAAAGATGGACATATGTTTTCAATCAAAAAGACTACACAAGTGCATGAGAAAACAACAAGTCCTAGATCCTTGTCTTAGGTGGCACCCAACGGGTAGAATTCTCAAGACTGTTGGCCTTAATGGGTTTACAACAGGAAAGACATTAACCTCAGCACAACAAAGGTTAAAGTGAACCCAAATGGTTTTCAATGCAGATAATCCCTAACCAATGAGAAAGCGAACAAGCTCTATGTCAGTGCATGTACCCTTAAGACAGGTAAGATCGATCAATCCTACAGAGGAAGGACTCAGGTTTGGTTGTCGAAAGAAGAAAGATATCTCAGAAAAACAGGGCTTCAAGGAATTTTGGACTGATGATCACAAATGATGGTTTGAACACAATAGTTAAAGCCCTCGTCCAACAATGTCTAATGATGTTATGAACACGAGCAGTTCAAGCCTCGGTCATCAATGTCAAATGACTTTTGAACACAGCAGTTCAAGCCATCGTCCGGTCAATGTCAAATGCCGTCTGCTAAAAATAACACTTCAGGCCCCGTACCTAATGTCAAAAGACGTTACGTACAGCAATCAGCCTCGGTCTTCATAGCAATGACGTCTGTTCACATCAAGGTCAGGCTCGTTCTTCATCAAATGACTATCTGATCATAACCATCAGAACTAAACTCGTAGAATCCCAAGACCACACATGAACATTCAATTTCAAAAGCTGGTTCCAAAAGTTGTTCCTTAAGCAAACAAGACAGCTACATCACGACAAGAGTTGGAATTACTATTCCACCATCATATAGCAATGCTGAGGACAACAGGTAAATAAATACAAAATAAGAAAATCAGAAAATTTCCAAAAAGATTCTTCTCGACATGTCTCTTGGAATCGATAACATTTACGTGCTTAGAAATGTCGATTAACATTGACACGGGTGTGTAAATGAAGTTCGAGCGAGAGTTTTTTAAATAGTTTCAAAACATGTCATTTCTAATTTTCTAGATGGCTTATGTGCAAATATCAGTACATAACCCGGACTTCAAATAAAGGAAGGTTTATAACTTATCCTCACAACGAGAAAATTAACGTTTCTCGGTCTTGAGCTGTTCTTACAAGACATTCAATGTTTTTAGCTCAAGAAAAAGGAGAGTGTACGTTTCAGTGCGCTTACCCTTAGCGTTAGAAGAGAAGTCCCCCCCCCCCCCCCCCTCTCCCCCTACAATCCCCCTGTTTTTTCAAAAAATTGAACACAATTTTTTCAAGAAATTCTCGATGACAATTCATAAACTTTCAAAAATTGTGTGTTCAACACTCCTCCCTCTCAATGTTTTTTTTAAAAGACAACAATTTCTGCAATTGTCCTATTTTTGAGAGGGGAGTTTTTCGAAAAACACAAAAATGTTTTTAATGTTCTTGGATACATCAACATCGACAATTCTTATGTATTCAAAACATTATCAAAATGTTTCAAACCATTCATGCTGATCATATTTTCTCCCACAGATTTTTCAAGACATATTTTAATCAAAATAAGGGGAGAAAATGTAATTAAAATATGATCTATTCGACTCAATGTGTTGAAGAAAAGGTTTTATGGTTCGATCTTATACCCAACAACATCTTAATTTCACGACGATTCTGAAGTCATAAGGTGGTTAGGTTAGGAATCAATCCTATGATCCAACCAGAACCGGAGGATCTACCCAAGGATAATCCAAAGTTAGAAAAAGCAGTCCTTAGGTATGATTGGAGATGAATGTATATGGGAATAATGCCGACTAAGATTGAGCTAACACTGGAACAATCACAACAAGGTGTTAGTAATGACGTCCTGTAAGGTATTGAAGGCTTGAAGAATTAAAAAATGAAATGTATGGATAAAGGTCTAAAGAAAGAAGCCCTTCATACAACTTAAGGCAAAAACCAAGTCAATACATATGCTATCAGAAACACAATTGAATTGCGACATTGAAAACGAAATCATGGACCCAGTGTATGCAATGCACAACCCTTCCCAGCCATTCGGGTTTTCTCTCACAGAAACTTGTCTCCGTTTTGTCACGGGAGATACACACATTATCCTATTGACAAAAATCATTCATTCCGAGAATCGTTAATATTAATCAGTGGCAATGATGCTCCTGCCGTCCGAGTAACAAAAACCAAAATGCACTAATCGTAAGTTCTTGAGCCCAAGAGATCATAAAATTCTCGTTAGGACACCTTCCATTTCAAACACTTGTTGAACATCATCAAGTCACAAGCTGTTAACAAGATCCTACTCAATATCATTGTGATATTTGCATAACATCTGAGTGATATTTCTATGAATTCACAATGAAGATGAAATCCTGCTTGAGTACAGCATCAAACAAGCTCTTGGTAGTGACTTGCCAGAATGAATCAAACTTGTGACAACTGGATATCGATTTGGACCAGTAAATGAATTGACGGTTGATGAATTTTGATAAAACATAACCACTCTCGTGTGTTACAAAAAAAAACTTTAACGAGTGACACGTCGATTGATTTTCAAACAATTTTCTCGTTTATTACACTACGTAAACCGCAGTCAAACGGTGAAATGACAACCTCAATCCCATTCAAATGCTCAATCTACCGAATACATACTATCTATAAAGCTCAAGATTTAAAGACATATAGACTTCCGCTAACTCTGATTTGAAGCTTTCAAGATAATGCAAAAGTATGAGCATGTTGGTCAAAGACACAAGATCGCAAGATGGCAAAGACGATAAAGACAATGACAAAGGCTCAAAGTCAAGATCGCAAAGCATGAAGGAACAAACCTACAACAAAGAACAAAGATAAAGACCAAGAACACTCGAGCTTAAACGACAAAAGCAATCTCACTGATCTCATGAAGGAGTGTCAACAATGATCTCATTGGGGGAGATTGTGTAGCCACAATATTATTGAGTTAAATAAAGGAAGCTCGTTCCCAGTGTTTAAGACTCACTTCGGGGGAGATTGTTAGCCTCAATTTATTGAGGTCGAACAAGGGAAAGTCCGGTCCACTACTACGATGGAGCGTCGTCTTTAATTATTTTAACGTTGTAATGTAATAGGATATTATCGGGAATCGGGCTCGATAGTAAATCTAATATTGTATATGTTTCGGGTTTAATCCCAAGCAAAACCCGAGCCCGGGTCCTAGTTAAATATCCCGCGCGTACCTTTAACGTGACGGGGTATATAAGCTTTTTCTTCTTTAGAAAAAGTAAGTTGTTCATTTCTAAAATAATATCTTTTCTCTTTTCTCTCTCAACTCTCTCTCTAGTTTCTCTCTCTAAACAACTCACTCTCTTTCTCTTTTCTATTTCGATTTCGTGTATGATATATGTTATGAAGTGATTACGGGATCCTACAGTTATCATGTCGTTCAACTCCGAGTTCGAGCACTCTTCTTATACTTTTGAATCGCGTATGTTGTTTTCGTAATCCATCGTTCTAAAATCTTCCAGTTGATGGGAGTACGACTTCATCTTGTTATCTCGGATCGTGCTGTATGTTGGCACATACCTTTGGAATGCGATTGACTAACGGCTCATTATTCTTCTCGCTACTTCTTATGATTTTGAAAAATCATGCCGTCAAAGAGACATCCCTTACTTTTGTTTCGTGTCGGCCATACTTAAGTAGGATGATTTATAATCATCTTTTTGAAATGAATTGGGACACTTCTTCATTTGAATAAGGAAATTATAAACCGCTAAAGCATAAGTTCATAACTCTTTACTTACATGGATTGGGACGCCTCTTTATGTAAGTGACGAATTGTGAATGAGTGGGCTTATGTTCGTCCGTACGAATCACTCTTTGGGCTATGAACTCCTTTCGACTCGTAATCGGTTATATGGATTTTTCTGAAGGTGTGTCACCCGCCGCGAACTTGATAAGCTAATAGTAATGAACCACATACCGCTTCCAAGAATTGACGACTTAAAAAATTATTTGTTCCAATGGCTTTTTCTTCGAGTCATGTATTTAATCATTCCCTTTTAGGATTCTCACGACATTCAATCCGTTTGTTCATGTTTATTGCATATATTTGATGTTTTGACTTTTGTTCCTCTCAATTTTCTTGGAAAAACCCTCGAAGGACCCTGAAGCATTTCCTCAACCTATCATAATCAAGAGTAGACAAAATAAGGCGAATTGAGCCACCGGACGTCACCCAGTAAGGAGGGGAGGATGTAAAACCCCGTATTTAAGGTCACTACTATTTCTAATCTCATATCTATTTTATAAATTTTAAATAATTCATTTTTATTATTTTAGTCGATTTTTATTAAAAATCGTCAAGTTTTAATTATTCGCAAATCCTACAATCGGAGTTTATCCGTTTATCGATCGAGAAATCAACGAATGCCATATTTTAGCCATGAGAGCTTATTTAATTTATTTTAGTGTTTTTCTGACTTTTATTCGTGTTTGGTTGAACCGCGTCGAAATCGTGTCTTTACAAGTTTTAAATCCGTTATTTAAATAATCGGGATGAGTTTTAAATGAAGTAAATATTTTAACAAAAATTTGGCCGAAGCCTCCCTTTTTCTTCCTTTGGTTCGGCAGCCCAACACACCCAACACACCCATAATATATTTTTTTTACCCAAGCCCAAGTAACCCTTTTATAAAAATTAGACATAAAAGCCCACATCCCCTTTTTATGTAAGCCGAACCATACACACACACAGTTATAACACTAAAAAAAACTGAATCATCTTCTCCTCTCTTCCTTTGTGTTTGACAGCCACCAAGAGAAAACACCATCCCCATCTTCAAAATTACCTCCATTCTATTTAAAATCAATCATAAACTAAAACCTAGTCATCCCCAAAAACAAATAAACACCATGCATCAAGATTAGAAGGTTTCTTGATTTTATTAAACTTTTAATTTTTAGGGTTTCAATCTAATTGGGTACAAGAAGATCATCAAAGGGGTTATTGTTAAGTGTTTAAAACAATATTGGAATATAAAATCAAATTTTAGGTCATTCCTTGTTCCTCCTTGGATTCGAATAAAACACAACCCACCTAGGGTTTATGTTTGATCATCTCTTCTCTACACATTTGTGTTGTAAGTGATTCTTTTAAAACTCTTATGTATTAGTTTAGTCACCTCTTGAGTGCATGTGTTTAATGTTTAGTTTTTATGAGCATACATGCTCTTAGTGTGTTTGATCTTGGTTTATTCATATTCATGAAGTTTTGATGTATGAGATATGCTAGTAAGATATGTTATGGCATTGCATGTGGCTAATTAGCGATTTGGATGAGTTTTGAATGAATTTAGAAGTAGTTTTAGGGACTGTTTTGAGGTCAGTAGCAAAACGTGGCTATTCCTAAATATTTTTGGCCAGGAGCCTATTATTAAATTACATGGTTGAATATATATATATATATAGGTATAAGCTACATGTGGCTAATTGTATGGTTTATCAACTCCTCTAGATGAGGGAGTTATGGCCAAATTGCTAAAACTAGTCAAAATCCGAGTCTCGGATTTCTTTGGGTGAAAAGTCCAAAAATTTGTACTATAACATATAAATATGCATAACTGTAGGTGATAGGTAAACATTTAAATTAAACGTGAGCGTTGGTTTTAGCCCTTACGGATAAACGGTTTGGGAACTGCGCCAAAATTGGTGTTTGGTAGGAAAACTTGGGACTGCTGCAGACCAGCAGTATAAATAGGTCATTTGCAGCAAACTTTTGGCCTGAGAAGGTCTGAATTATTTGATGGTATTATAGAAATAAGTTCAAGGTACATGTGACGAATTGGATAGGGCGGTATCTCCTCCGGATGAGTGAGATACGGCCGTTTTAAAGAATTAGTCGATTCTAGAACACCGTTTAGGAAACAGGTTAAACACCAGATTTTTACACTAAAGTGTTGGGTTTAAAAACATGGTTCGGTAGTAGACACCTTAGGCTAACATATCCAAGTGTATTCACTTAAATATCTATCACGGTTTAAGATTTATAGCCGTTTCCGTAAGTAGTTAAAATTCAAAAAACTTTCTGGTTGGGTAGTCTAGTACTAAATTGTCATTTCCTATTGATTGAAAGCTAATTAGATGAATAGGCCTTACATTATAGAAAATAGACTCAAAGGTATTTCCAGAGGCGAAAGCCTCGTATTCATAGCCTTTACGAATTAGGAGATATAGATACATCAAGTCGGGTTAAATTCAGAATATGAATTTTTACGTCTTGAATTGAAATATAAAACGTGTAGATACACATAGGTAAAATAAGAATTGAGGGATGAAACTTAGTAGGTGTTTTATTACCTATAAGACCAGGTTGAACATCAATTTTGGAGTATAAATACTTTGGGTAAGTCGTAATGCAATTCTGTGCATATCTTGAAGACATATCTCATGATCATGTGATTATGTTTACGTATTGACTTCTTTTAATATACTAAGACGCGTCACGCCTTTAAGGTGGTGCTTAGGCGTACTTTTCTCTCATCCAAAGATTCATCTACTTCTGATCTCCTTGCTAATATGATGAGTTCATAGCCCCACCTTTTCCTCTTTTAATGGTTTTCATAACTATTTTCGGGGTGAGAATACATGCTCGTTTTACCGAATAACTTATTTATTTCTACTATATGAGCGTTACATGAATGTTTTTACTAAAGATTTTACTTTCCTACCATATGATTTCTAATACATGGTAGTTTAGTACTGAATTTATTAAAGCTTGATTTGCTTACTACATGATTTGAGACCATTGATTATCTGTTTACAAAACCGTGAGTTTTAAACATATTACTTGTTTTAAATGGGACATAAGTGCTTGAAGGGTATGCCTAACCCACTTATGAAATTATCTGCATGAGTCATTATTGCCAAAGTCCCTAATTTCATGAACCGTTAATCACCTTGTTGGGGGTGAACGCTAGTACAATTAATAGATCTATTGGGTTGACCACCCTGTCCGGAGGCTTGATTCAAATCCGTTTGATCACCCCAACTCGTTAATGGACAATTTGTATTGAGAATCCATAGGTAAGAGGCAATAATACCTACTTCAGGGGCAAACTAGAATGCATATGGCATGCATTATTGTCAAGGTTTTGGTGTCATGAGCTCAATACGGTAATGTTGAATGATACTATGAAATACTGTCGCTGGCTGATCTTAAACCTTGTGGTCCACTACTAAACATTTCTTGATTTATTAAATCACTACTTGGATTTCAAAAATAATACTTCAAAACATTGTAACGCTACATTTCTTACTAAAATATTACTTGAACTATTTCAATACTGCTGTTACTTAAGCCTATGAATTCACCAACATTATTGTTGACGTTTTCATGTATTTTCTCAGGTTATTATTTTGTTAGCTGAGCATTGGGAGCATTTGGATGTGCGGATATCAAAGCATTAAGGACTCGGTTTTCTTCACATTCGATAACCATTTATCTTTAATTATACAATTAAGTCATGTTTAAACGCTTGTAACTTTTGTTAAAAGGAAATTATTGGGACCTGAATTTACTTTGATTTATTTAAATCGAATGTGACATTTTATTAAACGTCTCTTTTGAGGTTGTTTTCTATAACTTATGTGTGTGAACTATGAAGTAGCACCCCAAGTGGTATTCCGCTGCATTGTAGTGATTTTGGGGGTGTTTCGGTACACTTCTTATGATGGCTTTTGTTACCCTCTTCCTTAGCATTCAGGTAGGGATCGAAAAATGGATTTGTGTCATGGTAATTCATATGGTCCGGTTCGTCACTTTCGTCATCACTTGAAACTATATCATCAATGAGCATTTCATTATCGTATCCCTTTTCCCAAAAGTCCTATTGTGCATTCTTAATTACACTGTTCAACCTCCAAGGGTTTTTGAATTTCGAGCTAAACCAGTTCATATATCTTAGATAACTTTCACCATCTCCATTAGTATCATTCATTCTAATGGCACGGGATAGTAGGTAGTATTTGTAGAAGAATTTATCAACTAACTCTACCCATGTAGCAATATTCTCATTTCCTTCGTGCATCCACCACCTACGTGCTCCCCCGATGAGAGTGTGTGGAAACGTAAAAATGCACAGTTGTTCTGGGTCAACATTGGGAATTTTAACTAGATCTAATATCTGGAGAAATCTAGCAATATGGTCAACCGTGTTATTTGTTTCGGCTCCATTGTAGGTGTTATTACGTAGCTCCATAAGTACCTCTTTGTTGATTTCTATTTTAACATTATTGTTGGTTTTTAGCCCAATAAGATTCAGGTTGGCAAGGCACGGTGTGGTATGAGTTCCATTCAGATCAGGTGTTACCATTACGATTCCTTTTCGTCAAATTGTTTCCTGAGAATAAGCACAGATGATCAGTAGGATGTGTTCTCATGGGAGAGAACACATAAAACAAAACAGAAAACCGAATACGAAATACTAGTATTGTATCAATTGACCGATACGCCGTATTCTATTGATTAGTATACACCGTATGAGTCTGTTGAATGGCAATACGCTGTATTGTGTTCACAGAATACGTTGTATCGTCTAGGAGAATAGATACGCCGTTTAGACTACAAAAACAATACGTTGTTCTGAGCAAAAGGTTAGATACGCCGTATCCAACTAGTGGATACGCCGTATCAGATGATCAACCAGAACAGAATACTTTAAAACACACAATTAAGTAATGCAATAAATTAAACACATAATTAAATCACATAATTAGCAATCGGAATTAATTTAATTAATTTACACTAAACAAGTTAAAAGTTAGAAATACTAATAAGAATAAAGTTTAAACAATTCATTCGCCGGCAACGATGCCAAAAACTTGATGTGTTGTCGTTGTGGTGTTATTTAATGATTATCAAGTTTTACATTTATATTTAGCCGAAAAACCAGAAAACAACACTACCCAATCAAGATGTAGCTTCATGGTAAATAGGGTGTCCCATGTAGCAATATTCTCATTTCCTTCGTGCATCCACCACCTACGTGCTCCCCCGATGAGAGTGTGTGGAAACATAAAAATGCACAGTTGTTCTGGGTCAACATTGGGAATTTTAACTAGATCTAATATCTGGAGAAATCTAGCAATATGGTCAACCGTGTTATTTGTTTCGGCTCCATTGTAGGTGTTATTACGTAGCTCCATAAGTACCTCTTTGTTGATTTCTATTTTAACATTATTGTTGGTTTTT
>BQNB010063568.1:0-35635 GCA_026074375.1 Tanacetum coccineum | reverse complement strand
TTTTGTATTTTTTTATTTATTAATATAGTAAAAAGAAAAAGAAAAATATTTTTTACTTTTTTTATTTTTTATATTTTTTTTTATTATTTTTGATTTTTTCAAAAGACGTAACTTTCGAAGACGAAAGGTTCTCCAAATCACGATCGACAAATTCAAACGAAAGAATCTTTAACACAATTACCCGGCAGCGGCGCCAAAAATTGATTTTCTCAAATTATATATATGTATAATATCAAAGTATTGAAATTCCAAAATTACCCTTGATGACAAAGGTAATTAGAAAATTCACACGAAATTATCGTACGTTAGCCGGTAAGTGTTCACCGGGTTGTTTATACCCTAAGAATTATGAATTGAAACTCCGTTTTTGTTTGGACAATGATTTGAATTGATCTAAAATCTTTGATTTCGCAAACTAATTCCTACTAGTGGGTAAGTAAAGGTACATAAAAATCAAATACAAGAAAATGCTCAAAAACGCTAACGGGATTTATAAAACGTACCTAAAATCTAAATTAAGCAAAAATGAACCAAAAAGGGCCAAACTAATTTTTCTAGATGCTAAAAGACTAAGAATGATTTTTAGAAAAAGAATTTTTTTTATGACTTTTTAAAGTTTTAAACTAAATAAATGTACGAAAATTACTAAAGTTTGAGTTAAAAATCTAAGAAAATTACTAAAAATTGCTGAGGTAATTAAGAGTGTAAGAAAATTAAAAGTTTGGAAATAGCTTAAATGAATAAGCTTTGAAAATTCAAAACAGCACTCGAAGTGCTTATTTAAAAAGAAAGTTGAAAAGGGTTATATTTATTTTAAGTGCAACCTTAGACGTAAAAGTCCCAAGGGCGCAGTTGGTGTTGGTATGTGGTATAAAGGGGGCTGAGCTAGGTTGAGGTCATGGGTTCGAGCCTTGCTCACCCATGACTTCCCTTGTTCCCTTTTTTTTGGAAAAACTTTTGAAACAAACTTAAAGAATAGCTTATAATGAGCAACTTTCGTGAAGAAGGCTTTTTTAAAACTTAAACAATAAGCCAGAATTTGAGCTTAAAAACCTCAGAAAAGACTTAAAAGAATTATAAGCTTTTTCACTAAACCTTAGAATCTTATAAGCTCAAATAAGCTCAGACCACAAACAACTAAGCTATAAACACTTAAAAACAAAACTAATAAGCACAACTGAACAATATTTAAACAAAACAATAAGCCATACACTGGAAAAGCAAAATAACCCTTTTCTCACAAAAATAGTTTACCAAACAGTCCTATAGGGCACTTTTGAGCTTATTTTTAAGTAAGCAAACGGATCCTTATGGTTATAAGACCTATACCAGTAGAAAGCTTATTCTATAAGATGTCTAAAACTACTCTTAAAAAGTATTTTGAAATCTATTTAAGCTATGAAAAGGCTACTTGAAAAAGCTACTTATGCAGAATTTACTATTTTTTTTTGTTTTTAAGATTTTTATGAAAAGACAAAAGACAAATTTGAAGATATAAAACAGATACTCAAATAAGCTATTTAAAATAAATAAGCCCTAACCTATCTAATTTGGCCTATAATCTACTTGTGCTCAATGTTTTAAAGCTTAATCTTAACTTTTACCCTCTGATTTTTAAACTTGAATTAGGCTAAAAAAATTGATTTACTACCTTATGTGTATGACAAATTTGCACCGAAATGAGTTAAACTTAAAATCAATGCATCAAGCACTTTGATCAGATATTATACTTAAAATAGAGTATTAATAGAGCATGAACCAACAACTTTTAAGACTAACACCTTAAATGCAAAGATTAAACACCTAAAACTGAATTATTCACTACAGAAGAAAACTTAAGCCTAGTAAACTTATGATTAGACTAAATCTAAACCTAGAACTACTAAAACAAGATCAAATCAACCTAAAAGTTGAATCAAAAACCACCAAAGTGGTGAAAACCACAACCAGTATTAACTTTTGGTTAGTACTGGTCCTAATCCAAACACACCTTTAAGAGCCTTTTAACCAATTTTTTTCCTTTAAATTTCAAATTTAACCCACAATCTATGATTACCAGATATTATAAAGCTATAATAACAACTAATAAGAAAACCTAAACACAAAATTAAGCATGAACAACTAGATTAAAGCTAATGCTACTATTTTTGGTTTTTCAACTATTTTATAACTAACACTGTAAACTGAATTTTAACTAATCAAATCAACTAAATAAGCATCAAAAAACTATAATAAGCAGATATAAGCTATTTTAAACTAAAATAAGCAGGAAATAAGCAGTATTAAGCTAAAATGCAATATTAAGCTATAAAAGGTAAAATAAAGACTTACAAAAGCCTCTACACAAAACAAGGCTATTAATGCTTTTACAAGCTAATCTACAAGCTCCAGCTTATCTTAAGATAAGCTGGTAAGGTCCTAGAAGCCCTTCCACAACTGGCTTCCCTTCCATTTAAAAGTTGAGGTAATATTTGAGGAGAGATTTGAGTAACAATAAGCTCAGTTAAGCTTTGAGAGCTTAACTGAGTTTATAGCTAGCTTATAAGTGATTTTGAAAGTTTATTGAGCTTAATAAAATAGTAGAGAGCTTATTAAACCATTATGCATTAAAGTAAAAACATCAATTGAAATTTGAATATTAAGTAAACTAAAATTTTATTGATTATGAAAACTGAGTACAATTGAAAAGGAAATTACATTAATTGAAAACAATATTAAAAACGTTACAATAAGCTAAAGTTCATAAGCTAAAAGCTACACTAAGTAAACTACACGAGATGATAATCGTGAGTGTGAGTGGCTCCTTTTATAGGCCAAGAGTGAAGCTTCCAGGCCCTTAGACGCTCCCCCAGCTTTTGATCTTAACCCTTAATCCATAACTGCTTTTAATCAATTTAATCTCGATTGTCCATTACTCTCCACGTATGATTAGCCAATGATTGGCCTTGGGATTGCCAACCTGGCATCCCAAAATCGTCATTACATGCGTCATAGGCTTCTAGAAGGGTTAACTTCACTTAAACAAGGTTAATATTGGGACGATGGTGAATAGTGAAAAGGGTATTCCCGCCCTTTTCTTTTCTTATTTCATTGTTTGACCCGGTTTGACTTGGGCTATTTTTATATGAAAGGGGTTTGGGCCACGGGTTATGGTTTGGGCTCGGTTAAAGGATTAAATGGTTCTGGGTTTATGTTAGACTTAATGACCGTTAGTTACTTAGTAATAAAGGACTAACGGTGTTATTGGTTTTAGGGACTTTTGGTGAAATTGATTTAACATTAGGGGTATTTTGGTGATTTCAAAGGTTTGTCTTCTCATGAGTTGACCAAGGTTGACCATGATTGACTTTTGTTGACCTTTGTTGTCTCAAACTTGATAAATACCTGGCTCTTGTGTACTCTTTCCGTCTCGTGTTCGTTTTTTGTCTAGTTTTTGGCTCTTTTCTTGTGATTCTTGCAATATCCATACCTACACATCACAAAAGACAAAATACACATATACACGCATAATTTTGCACATTTTCATCTTTCTAAGGGTCATTTTTGGTACAAAACGGATATGTGATTTCTCACATATCACATGCCCTAAAAAGGTGGTGACTAATCCGGTTGTGAATGATACTAATGTTACTAAAGATGGTTTCCAAAAGGTTGTGAACAGAAAGCGTAATAACAAAAGAAGTTCTGCGAGTAACAAACTCCCTAAAGGTGTTCCAGTAAGTAAAGGTTTTCAAGCTGGGAAAGAGTTTTCATATCAGCCTAAGGCTTCTAATGTTGGTTCTAATGGTAATACTGGTACTCGTAGTGAAACAAGCTCTAAAGCTGGTCCATCTAAGAATACGAATGATGATGCTTCGTTAATTACTAAGGGTACTAATACTAGGCATCAAGATACCGGTAAGAAGAAGATATCTAATATAGCTTCTCCTAATCCGTTTGCTGCCTTGGGAGTGGATGGCGATGAAGAGGAAGAGGTTGAAAACATTTGGGATGAATTTAAAAATTTAAATCTTTGTGATACAGGGGCAAGCACTCCTGCTCAGATGGTTTTCGATGTTTAGTGTTGCTTCTTGGAACATAAGGGGTTTGAATCGATCCCCTAAGCAAAAAGAGGTTCGTCAGGTGGTGAATTAGAATAATTTGAGTGTTTGTGCTATTCTCGAGTCTCATGTTGATGTGGTTGCTGTTTATGATACCTGTAAAAAGGTTTGTAGTAGGTAGAAATGGACTTTTAATGGGAGTCTTTGTTCTAAAGGTTCTCAGATTATCCTTGGATGAAATGATGACCTTGTTGATGTCATGATTATGGCTCAAACTAATCAGGTCATGCATGTGCAGGTGAATACACGGGCTGATCATAGAACTTTGTTTTGTTCATTTGTATATGCTGATAACTATTATATTGATCGTCGTGTGCTTTGGAGTAACTTGGTTGGGCATGCGGGATTGATGAGGAATAGACCATGGGTTCTTGGTGATTTTAATGCTGCGCTTAATCCTGAAGATCATTCGGCTGGTAGTTATGAGCCAAATGCGGCTATGTGTGAATTTAAAGAGTGTGTCCAAACTATGAAGGTTGCTGATGTCAATAGTAGCGGTCTTCATTTTACTTAGAATTAGAAACCAAAGGGTTCTAATGGTATTCTTAAGAATATTGATAGGATTATGATTAATCTTCAATTTAATGATGATTTCCCTAGGTCTTTTGCTATTTTCCAGCCATACCGTATTTCGCATCATTCGCCTTGTGTTCTTTGTATCCCAACGGTAACTAAACATAAACCGAAGCCTTTTAAATTTTCAAATTTTTTTGTGTATAAGGAGAGTTTTCATGAAATTGTAAAAACACGATGGAGTGTCAACGTATAGGGTTGTGCCATGTTTCGTGTTGTGAAGAGGTTAAAGGGGCTGAAATCTCCTTTTTGTAAATTACTTCATAATCATGGCAATCTGCATGAACGGGTTAATAATATTCGGATTGAGCTTGATGAAGCTCAAAAAGTAATTGATAGGGATCTTTCTTCTTCTATACTTCATGAAGAACATGCTCATTATTTACTTGCTTTTAAAGAAGCACAGTTGGATGAGGAACGTTTCTTGAAACAAAAGGCTAAGATTGAATGGCTTAAGGCTGGTAACTCTAATACAGCTTATTTACATAAGATAGTGAAGAGTAAATGCGTCAGAAACAGGATTGAAATGGTTAGTGATGCTTCTAATAATCTTTATGATGGTAATCAGGTTCCCGGTGCTTTTGTTAATCACTATCGTCAGTTCCTTGGAGCTGAAGGTGTTACTATTCTGTTGAGATGACCATGATCTGTTTACGCGTGTTCTTGATGATGGTTTTGTTGTAAACTATTCCTTTGGTTGATCATGAATCTGTTTTACTAGTGTTTTCTTGATGATGCCCAAGGATGATTTTATGGTTCTTGATGTCTCTATTAATGAGGTGGTAAAGGTTGTCATTCTTTTCTATAGGGGATGGATTAGGAGCCCCTCTGGGCCTGACAAATTTTTACTGCTGTGTTCTTTAAAGCGAATGCTTTGGTGATGTGGTGGGTGGCGATTATAACTTAACGAATTAGTGTTTCGGGACTTTTGTCCTTCATTGGTAAGCTTCTTAAAGAGCTGAAATCATACTATTAATTCCATTATTTCCTAAGGTTTACTAGGCCCTGCTCGTATCAATGTTTCGTTCGACCTTTTTCATTATTGAATGTCTTATTATAAGTGTACAATTAGCAATGATAATTGCTATAATAGGGGTTTTAATTAAATGATGGGGGCTGCCGGTGATATTGTTTTGTATTATTTTTTAATCACTTACTAAACTTCATAATAAAAATAATCAATAAGAAATATTCAACCAATCTACCTGTTGTTCATGGTAATAGGATTTCGCTAATAATATCTTGCTTACGGCAAGAGCTTATGAGAAATTATCATAGGAGATGTGGTCCTTCTAGGTGTGCTTTCAAAGTTGATATTCAAAAGGCCTATGATACTATGGATTGGAGTTTTCTTGAGACTATTCTTGTGGGTTTTGGTTTTCACCCTAAAATGGTCTAATGGATTATGGTTTGTGTTTCTGGGGCCTCTTACTCTATATGTGTTAATGGTAACTTGCATGGTTGGTTTAAAGATAAGCGAGGTTTGCGATAGGGTGATCCTCTATCCCCATATCTATTTACTTTAGTTATGGAAATTCTTACCTTAATATTACAGCAGAAGGTGCGCGATTCAGATGATTTCCAGTTTATACATTATTTGTAAATAAAAAAAGGATTATTAACTTGTGTTTTCCTGATGACCTTTTCTTATTTTCTCGTGGTAATCCTAGTTCGGTTGCTGTTATTATGGATGCGTTGGAGGAATTTAAACAGGTTTCAGGTCTTGTTCCTAGCATTCCTATGAGCACGGCGTTCTTTTGTAATGTCCCCTCATGCTTTTGATAAGTATCTATTTTAATCTAATCCTATGCCTTTTGCTGAGGGGTGGTTTTGCCTGTTATAAGAGGTATTTTGGTGGTGTGACTCTTATTTCTTTTAGGTTTATACTGTGATTGTCAAATACCTTTGATTTGAAACAGCTTGGAAAGTAGTTTAATGATAGGAGGAATATAGTTCTATCCCTTGTTGGTCTCTACCAAATTAATTTGGATTAGTATTTGTCATCCATGCATATTTATTGTGGCTTCTGTTTTTTTTCTACTTATCGTATTAGTGCATGACTTGGTATAATCAAACTTATGAGTTTGGTTTTTTTTTTTTGTGGTGGTGTTAACGGAGGGAGGGGAGAGAAGGGTAAAAATGAAGAAAAGGGAAAAGCAAAGTCGCTTGGGATTCTGTTTTTGCATGTCCCTAAGTATGAGGTGTTTCTGGCCTAGGTATCCATAGAATTCTATGATTTTAAATGTTGCTGTAAGGCTACCCTTATTTGGTAGGTATTTTGACGCATATATATGGTGAGTCTTTATAGGGTTTTTTAATGGGTTTTATACGTTATAAGCCTTAATGGTCGTAGTTTCTGGAGGGAATGTTCCTTGTAGAGGTTGATGTTAGTTGGGGCAGATGGCTGCAAGCTTTCTCAAAAAATATAGATCCACAATCTGACCTTTCATTTTATTTGGCCCATAAGATGACAATAGCAAATCTACTTCTGCCTTGGTTCGATCGCTGGGCTGATTTGTGTCCTTCTTAAGGAACTTGTTATTCTAATAGGGATATTACTAGATCAGGTGGTTTTTCTCTTCGAGGCAATCGGCTAAATAACCTTACTTTCTCTCTGATGGTTGTTGTTTTCGGCCGAGATAGATTGGCAACATCTTGATTGGATATCAAGGTTTCCAATATGGCCCCTCAAATACATGTTCCTATATCTTACTTGAGATGATTTTTGTTGATTGATGTCATTTTATGTAGTTGGTAGGATGGTGTTTTGGTGGACCCCTTCTTAGTGATGGCAGTGTTCTTTTTGTTCGATTCTGGAATAGGGTTGTTGATTGTTGTTAATTTGGTATATTTAATTGGTAGTTGGTTGACTGTTTCCTCATTGGTATAACCCTATCCCTTTTTATGCTATACATTTGTGGTTGAATTTTGTTTTTTTTAGCAGAAAGTTTAAAAGACAAAGAATAGGTTTATGCGGCCAAGGGGATGATGGTCAAGTTCGAGTATTGACATATAACCATGTAGATATAGATGCTCCGTTGTGTGATTTGGTTCTTGAGATATTCACTTATGAACACTTTGTTCTTTGATTGTGACTATTTATCTTCGGCAGGGTGTGGTCTTAAGGTTCGTGTTCTTTGTGGCATGGGATTCTATTCCACTTGGCTTTATTGTTTGTTTTACTTTTCATTTTATACCTTATATCTCCATGGGTAAATCGGCGGTTAGTTTTTTCTATTCTAGACTTGTGCTTGCTTTGCTTAAATCTTATTTACATTTGGTTAGAAGAATGGAATGGAAGATTATTGTAAGATTGATGACTTCGTCTCTGGTTCTAGAATTGTCGATGTTTTTTTATCCTCGCGTGCGGTTCTTCGAATTTGGTGTTACTTTCATGTTTAAGATGTGTCAACCCCGAGTGGTTCCGTCTGCCTGCTTGGCTAATGAAAGATATCCTAGTTACTGTATTGTTCATGATGGGGAAGGTTCTCAGGTGTGTGGGTTGTTCTCTTTTTCCCTTATCAAGGGGTTTTTTTTTTGTTTTTTTTTTTTTATATTTATTTTTTTAATTTTTTAAAAAGGGTTATTTTTTTTTTTTTATAATTTTTATTATTACTTTTTTTTTGTTTTTTTCTTTTTATAATTTTTCTTATATTTAACTTTTTATTGTTTTTAATAATATTTTTGTTTATTTAATAAATATGACGGCGGTGTAGTTTTTTTCTAGACATTGTTGCGTGCTGCTACTTATTATTAAATTTGGTTTGGAAAGGAATGGATAGATTATTTTATTGATGAAGAAAACTTGTCTCTAGGATACAGATTGTCAATGTTAATTTATATCCCATTGGGTTGCAGTTTGTTGAATTTGGTGTAATTTCATGGTTTTATAAGTTTAGATGTAAACCCGGTGCTCGTCTGCTGCTTGAGCCAGTAGAATAGATTCCAAAGTACTGGTATTGTTCATGATGGGTGATTCAACAGGATCTACAATCGCCCATCTACGGAGTTGGTGTGGCATGTACCTCGAAAAGTCTTCCATCTATTTTTTATTAATTGGTGGGTAATATGTGGACGTGTGAAGTATGATGTACGAGTAGTGGTGATACTGTTTGGGTTGTTTGGGGTGAATCGTTTAGAGTAAGAGTTCACAAATTTGTACGGATGGGGGCTCCTGCTTGCTGCCTTAGGGACGACATCGCGGGATGGAGGGGAGATCGTGGGTATGTCTGAAGGAGTAGAGGGAGAGGCGGAGTAGGGTTGGTTGAAGGGTTGAAAAGGTCAATTGTGTTTGTTGGAATGTTAAGAGGGTTGTATCTTTTCTTCCTTTATCCAAGGTTTTTGCCTACTGGGTTTTCTTGGTAAGGTTTTTTAAGGAGGCCAGGACTCACATGGTTCATTTCTGCTCTGTTATGTTGCTTTTTGTCTTAGTTTGCGGGGATGCTCGCTTTGATTTTATGTTTCTCATCTTTGTTCTTGTCTATCTTACTGTTTTTTGTTTTTTATAGGCTTTAATTTTTGTATTATGGCAATGTCTTTTAAACCACTTAGTTTTATCAAAGCTGTTTGTAGCTTGAGGGTTTTAATTGTGGTTACTTCTAACCACATTCCTCATATTGTATAATAGTTTCATATGGTTTTTTTTAATTATATTTATCGGGGGGGGGGGTATACCCTTTTTTTTACCCAAAAAAAACCTGGGAAGATCTTAAGACAAAGTTTATAAGCAAATATTTCCCACCTGCTCGTACTGTGAAGAAAATGGAGGAGATCAACTACTTTGCAAGAACCAGATGAAATCCTTTACCAAGCATGGAAGCGATTTAAAGAACTCTTGATGAAGTTTCCTCAACACTATTTAATGTAGATGAAAGAAGCGTATGGTTGTTAAACTTATTTTAAAACGGATTGGATGTAAAACTAGACTGGAATTTCTTGAATTCAAAAGGTTGCAATTTACTGTCTAAGACTACTGCCGATATGCAAAGTAAGCCTGATCCTAAAAGAGTATAAAATCAAAGAAAATGGCTGGGTGGAATACTCTCAAAAAATGGCATTTATGGACACTCTAGGATAAGCTAGTACTTGAAACTTTCTAAGGATTGACATTCCGTACAAGCACCATACTTAATTAATCTTGGAAGAGAAGAGTAAATCAAGAGGGTAGAGATAACATGAGAAGGTTTTTGTTGCTTCAAGTAGGATGTGATACAATGTAAAGGGCCCCTCCTACACTAAAGAATTTGCCCTCTTCAAAAAGTTAGAATGGGTTTATAAAATCCTCGAAGAAGCTTACTACACTCAATTTAGTGGACCTTTCCAAGGAGGGGGATATATAGTAGAGACCATCCAAGATTTCTACCAAAAGGAACATTGCAAGGCCCTTCGTACCTAAGAACGAAGGCCAAATCTATCCTAATGAAACCCTGAAGCAATGAGATTATTTATTGTGTGGTTCAGCAAAAAATAAAGAGACATGGAAGAGGAAAAACTCTAAACATGATAATAAAGAAATACGAGCTTCAAAAACAGTATGCTGTCAGTCCGAAACCAATAGAGCATATTCGATTTTTTTTTTGTTTTTCTTTTTTTTTTTTATTTTAATTTTTTATTTTTTTTAAAAACTCTAGAGATTCAAATCGGGCGAATAAGAAAGGTACTAAAGGAAACATGGATTTGGAAGCCTACTAAGCTTACTGGAAGCCAAAACAAGGTCGATCATGTAAAATTAATTCTTGAACCATGCTGATGTAAGTTGATTCAAAACCTTGTACACCGTATTGGATCACACTTAAAACACCGTCTCGACTCCAACAGGAATATGAAGATTCTTGTTTTCGATTCAAAGACAAACGACAATCCCATTTCCATAAGTCGTTTGGGTAATTACGCATACTATAAAGAAAAAAAAATGGGACTGGTATGGTCCGCTATTTCGAGAAAACGCTTACTTCATATGAAGCTTCTGCATATCGAATTTATAAATCCATACCCCAAACCAGAGGGGGAGAAGAGGATAGAAAGATCCAAAAAACAGAGTTTCACTTTAACTTGCCTTATTTTTATTATGTTTTGCTTGGTTAATGCCCTTGCTGACTTAGGAGATAGCGTTAATGTGTTATGCCTTACTTGATCGATTTTCCTTAAACTTAGGATTAGAGCAAATTAGCTCCACACTAAGTTGACAGTTGTAATTTGCATCTAGGACCGTGGAAATATCCAAATTCGAAGAATTTGTTGGGGAAAGACCTGCTAAAGTAGGTATCGGTTAATTTTGTTTTTTCCCCGTTTTAAAGCTCTAGGACTCTTATAATTCTTGATATGCCTTAAGGTTTTGTCAAAGTGGATTTGATCCTCGGGAAGACCAATTATTTTTTGTCTACGCCATACGCTTAAGATTGAATGTTATTCTTTAAGAAGATTATCTCTTGAGGGATTGAGGGAGGGAAGAAAGAGAAAATTTATTTATAAAAGTATAAATTAACCTGCTAGTAGTTTGATTAAGAGGTCTACATGTTAAGCGCTAAGGAGAAAGAATGGAACTTGATTTTAGAAAGCTAGGATAAATAGGTAGGACGTTGGTGGTTTAAATGATCATTAGACCATTTTTAAGATGAAAGAATGGAACTTGATTTAGAAGCTAGGCTAATAGGAGAGACTTTGGTGTTAAGTTGATGATTTGATGCCCACCATTGAGGAAGGTAAGGTAATTGATGAGCCCATGATTGACATAATGAAGACTAGGAATAATGGTAGGAAAGTTTTGTCGAGGAGAGTACCCTAGTTTTTGTGAGACACTTTTTGACCAAATAAATGATCCTATTGATTGTGCCTACAACTTAAGCATTTTCGTTGCATCAACATATGATAGGTTTTCAAGCAGGTAAGTGCTAATTGTCACCCCCCAATTTTATCAGTTAAATAGGATGTCTAGGGGTAGTTACTATAATTATTTATATAAAGGACAAAGGTGGTACTCTAAAAGGAAAGATGGTAGTTGTAGGCTTTTATAATTGTACCTATGGTTGGCTGTATGTGTGATTTTTTTAATTTTGTTGGGTTAGGTCCTTTTTGTTAGTAGTGGTGGGGGGAAAAATAATTGCGGATGGCTTACTTGGTGAGATCCAAGACCATGGGAGTTTTATTATTCTTGAAGAACCCACATTCTTGCAAAATAGCTATTCATGTAGAAATTTTTCTATTGTAACTCATTTTGTAGTGGTGGAAAATATGGATGGCTACTGAGATCAAGACATGGGAGTTATTATTCTTGAAGAACCATTCTGCAAAGCTTCATGTGTGGAAGAAAGAAGGTTTGATGGATTAATCACTATCTAAAATGGTAGAGATAATGTGACTTACCAAATGGCGCGATCACATCCAAGGTTTAAACATCTATCCAATGCCTAGTGCAACATGATCAAGCCATTACTAAAGGTGAGTTTGAATGATAAGCTGAATGAAATCTCGCATCCGTACCAAAAGCTCAAGAGTTTCTACAAGGGGGTCTTGAACTTAGGACCCAAATATGTTAAAGATGCGAAGATGAAAGAATGGCTCACACACGAGCACATAAGTGTGCATGATATGGAATGAAAGAAAGCTGGAAGGAAAAAGTCTAACTTAAAGACTAGCTGAAAGAAAAGTGCTTCTCGGGAGACAACCCGGATTGTTATTTCTTTTTATCGAGTCTGTCTTCCCAGACATCAATACGGCATATCTGCTCCATACCATACAGTGTATTGAATGTCTGAACGTTATCAGTCCTTTACTTTTATGCACTTTAAATATTATTGTCAGTTATGTCAATATGGCGTATTCATGAATATGATACGGCATTTTAAACAGACTGACCCGTATTTAGATAATTTTTACAGGTTTCTAAATACGGCGTATTCGAGTTTATGGATACGGTGTATTGGTCTCTTGTATAGTTTATTTAGCTTATTTAATTAACCGTAGATACCCGAGACAGGATTTTGCATGTTTTTTCTACTATTTTGCACAAGACCTCGCTGCAAAGAAATTGACAAAGTTGGTGAAGTATCGATCATCTGGAATCCTATGTGTGATTGTAGTCATACAAACACATTTACAACACACACCCTTGCTCATAAACTCAACTTGGAGAATCTACCGATCAAAATATCAGGGGAGTTTCTCATTTTAATTCTTTTTATTCCCGTTTTTAATGTTTTACCTATACAACGAGGACGTTGTAAAATTCAAGTGGGGGGATGGGAATTAGAATGTATACTTGTCCTATTTTTCACATTAAAATGCTTAAATTATGCTCAAATTTAAAATAATTTCAAGCATACTTTTGTGAAACTACTTGTTACATAACCTGCACACAATAACCCTTATTAGATATTATAAGGATTTAACCTTATCCATTTCTAAATGTTTACCCAAATTCCACAAAAATATGAGTGTGCCGGTGATGTTGTAGACTTTAGAACTTGGCTTGGTATATCTATTCGAAACCATAATAATAAGTGCTATGGATTTAGATGGAGTAACTTGTTTAAATTGGTAAATTTCTAGGATTACACCCAAAAAGCCTTTATATGTTGTTTTATTAACTAACTACACTGGTTAGTTAAATCCCCGTATAAACCCTTTGTTTCCTCTCATCTTAAGAGTAAGATACCCCTAGAAAAACCAATAGAGCCAATCCTTTAGGAATAACACCAACTGTTTGTTTTGTTACACCTTTACACCTTAGCCTACCCTGTTAGATTAAGTCCATTTATCAGTTGCTAGTTGCTTGAAGTGTAAAGTATGTATTTCCCGAATCTTGTGTCAATTTTCTATCTTTGGTACGGTTGGGAAGAAATTTGCACATTGCAAATGGGAATGTATAAAGTATTCAAAACTCGTGTATTTTTACTACCAACACAATTATTGGTACATCCGAAGAATGAAGAATTATCGAAGGAATTATCCAGAGTTATTATGATGGTGAAGATGGTGAAATTACACCAAGTTTCGTAGTTAGCATAAAAAAATAGAAAAAATGCAACAAAAAAAGGAGGAAAGTTTGAAGATAATCGTTTCGCAGAAGTTTAGTCCGAAGGAATTATATGAAGGATCGATTATTCGTTGATACGTCTTATAAGTCAACGATGTAAAGTTTTGTATAAAGTGGTAGATATCGCCACTTGTCTTGTAAAAGTATGTAAAGTATGGGATGATTGGGAAGTTGATCATTACAGGAACGCCAACTTAGGTTGTTGTTTTTGATCTATGATCAAGACGTTTGTAAATAGTTGTGTCTTTTTCTTGGTAACGGTCGAGAAAAAGTATCTAGCAACTTGTGCCTTATTTGTTTTGGACATAGTCTATTTGTTTTGTAATTCATATTTAACAACAATTTATTTCCCTTTCCTAATCATTAACCATGGGTTTTACGCGAATAAGGATGTGATCGAACATGCATGTCTATTCCGTCATTACGGCCATGTATGCATGATTCAACTGCCTTGTTGGTTTATTGAATATTGGTAAAAGTTAGAAGATCCCTACCCTATATCATTCTTCATCCTAACCCTTGGTTAAACTCGAATGAGGATGTGATCGAACACACATGTCTATTCTGTCATTACGGCCATGTATGTATGCTTCAGCTGCCTTGTTGGTGTGGTAATTTTGGTGAAAGATTGTAGAATGATCAACCCTAAGCCTTATAATAAAAACCCATTTTACATTTATAAACTTGTTAGTCCTTAGCTCTAGTGGTGGAGATGTGTATCCTTTCCAAGCCTATGATAGAATACTCGTTACGACCGAGCAACTGAGCAAATTAGTTACATGTTACCACATAGATTACTTGAGTGATTTGAGTGTTTTCATCTACCTATTTCGTGACGTGTTTGGTTGTGTACTTGTAATAGATCAAATAAATGCTTAAACGGAAAAATCCTTAGAGATACATTTTTATAAACTTCTAAAGGCTACTTGAGGATAAGTAGAATTCAAGTGGGGGGGGGGATATTTGATGAAATCAAATAACATTACTTTTATAGCATTATTTATCCCATGTAAATAACCTATTTTGTATAATTATTGCAAAGAGTTGTTACTTAATCGTTTATATTTTAGAATTGTAGTAATTATGAAGTACTTGGTGAAGATTAGCAAAAAGGTACACATTCTGGAGCTTAAACGAAGACATTTGAAGGATTTTGTTCTGACATCCAGTACGCTGTATCCATCAAGGAAAATATGGCGTATCTGTGTCTGCACTTCACAAAAGACCACAAATGAAACAAGATCAATGCGTTGTATCCAGGGAAGACCAATACGCCATATTCAAGCTATGGAAATAAAATATTCTGGAAGATATTGAACGTGGTCCCTACTCCAAGAAATCCCTGATACACCGTATTGACCTTAGTCAATACGCCGTATCGACCATATTCCAGACCTTATAAATAGAAAACTCAAAAACGAGTTTCAGTGTGCTAAATCATATTTTCGATACCTAAACTATAAAGTCAATTTTTATAGGAGAAGAAGAGCAGAAGAGGTCTTACAACGTAATTAATTCCATAGGAAACAACTTGTAATCTCATATACTCTTTTAATCGGTCAGTTTTTGGTATGATTCGTTAACTCGGTTAGTTTACCTTGGCTAAATTATTACTTTTGTATTAATTATGACGTTTGAAGGCTAATACCTTCGGGTATTAGCCATTATTATAAAGATCTGAATGTTTGGTTTGTTTATCTTGATTGCTTAATTTATCATTGATTGCTTGTTTATGTTTATCAGTTTATACTTGTTTACGTGATTTTGTATGCGACCTATCATTCAACTGGATCTAGTGATACAGACCAAGTAATCTAGATGCCAAGATGGCTCTTCATATAGTGATTTATGCATCTTGACCAATAGGATCACAAATAATAACCTATCTTTGCCCTTAGATTGTGAGCTTAGTTGGACCGACAGGTGACCCTTGGGATCAACGAGTATGTTCTCTATTAATTGGTAAAGACATGGTTAGTAGACTACTAGTGTATGAATTGCCTTTAAGTAGTAAGTGGGTAAAGTCTCTATGAGCTAGGGTTTAACAAGATCACCATTGCTTTAATACCTAAGATAGATTATAATCATAAAATAAGGATGCTTTATGTGGATATGTTTAATTGTGAAAGAATTCTTCATATCTAGGTCTTAGGAAGAAGTACTGCCTAGGTCTTAAGAATGATATGCCACCTCGAGATAAGTAATCATTGCACTAAATAAACAAGCCAACGTTCCGATTGGATTAATAATGTTTAATACAGTTTACTTATATTTGGCTAGATCGCTCTTTTATCTTCTGTTAATTTGCTTGCGTGAGTTTTAGTGTCTTAAGTTGATTTTAGTCACCACAAAACCCGTGTCATTCTCTCATGCGGAAAACCCCCTTATCCGTTAGATTTAAGATTAACATAGGTTTAGCATAGGTTTAACATAGAATAGAATTAACTTAGTTTAGATAACTAAAATATTAATAAATGGAAAGATTGTTTCTCGCTCTTAGTGATCGACACCCTACTTACCATGGAACTCTCATCGGACCGGGTACACTGCCCGTTAAAGTGTTGTTTTTGGTAAAGTCGGCAAAATATAAATTTAAAACTTGAAATCATAACTCAAACACCTCCGAATGACATATCACATATCTTCAGAACAAACCGATAAGACTAAACCACAACCTCATCCTCAAGCTCACACCGAGCAAATGAATGCCATATTCACCGGGAGTGGAAAGTCCGATGATTCTCTGAAAATTCAAAAAGCCCCACCACCTCCTATCATCGTTAATAATAAAATAGAAAAAGACCGACCAATTAAAAAAATTAAAAAAGGGACTATTACGTTGTCGAAACAAAAGAATATCCATTTCGTGAGAACATTCCAAAGATCCCGTACCCTCAAGCTTTAAAAGTAGATCACTTCACATTTGTAACCGTTCTGTCAAGGAATCTTTTTAAATCATAGTTAAATAATAATAATTAATAATAAATATAGTATTGTTATAGTAATAATTATAATAAACATATATTGACTATATTATTTATATAGCATTTATTATATTATACATTACTATAATATAATACATATATATTTATATACATAACATTAATATATACATGATCATATAAGATAATAAATATATACCATGCATATATATATATATATATATATATATATATATATATATATATATATATATATATATATATATATATATATCTATATATATATGTAATATATTTATGTATTTATAGATGTATTATTTATATAGTATAATATATATATGTAGTATATATTTATAACTATGCATACATGCATACATATATCTGTATATATTTGTATATATATAGTAATATATTATGTATATATATGTAATATTTATGCATTACTATATATGTATATTTGATGCATTATATATATTATACTATGCAATAATATATATATATATATATATATTATATATTTTATTAATATAATATATATCTTTATATATATATATTCAATATAAAATATATATATCAATGTTATTATATTTATGTATTATTAATACATGTAAGTATATATGTATATATATATAAGTATATATATTTATATTTATATAAATGTATATTTTATATATTTATATATACTGCATGACTTATATTTGTATTTAAATATATAATATACATGCATACATGACATATTATATATATATATAATATAGTTTATGTATCTTAATATATATATATATTATATATATGAACAAATATATTATTTTCTTGTATATGTAATATGTTTTATGTATAATGTATATGTATATTGTATATGTTATATGTATATGTATATTCATTCGTATATATTATATGTTTATGTATAGATATGTATATGTATATATATGATATATATGTATATATGTATATTTATGTATATATATGTGTATATATGTATAGTATGTGATATATGTATAATGTTATATATATATGTTATTATGTATATATTATGTATATGTAATATATATATTTATATGTATAGTGTATATATAAGTTATATATATGTATGTCTATGTATATATATGTATTATGTATGTGTATATATATGTATCTGGTATATTTTTTAAATTAAAATGTTTATAATATATATATGTATATATGTAATTATATATGATATATGATATATATATAGTATATATCTATATATATAATTTATACTATATATATAGTATAATGTCTTTATGTACAAGTATATATATATATTTATATATATGTATGTTTTTGTCTATAGTTTATATATGTTCTATATATATGTTGTCTATATTATATATATATATATAAAAATATATGTTATATAAATATATGTTAATATCTTATATTTCTGTATCTATATATATATGTTTATATATATATGGTATATATATATATGTATATTATATATATGTATATATTTGTATAGATTATTGTGGCATTTTCTTTGCAAAACCACTTTTTTGTACAGAACCTACAGAACCAAATATAAACCATTAGATTGTTTGATCAATGGCTATAATAAATTGTGCCAATTATGTAATTAATTAAAAGATGAAGATATTAATTGTAAAGCTAAAAGGGCAGTTTAGGTATTTGTATTCATCCCTAATAAAATGCTACAAACCTAAAAACCCAACAAACCTCTTTTCTAGATCCACAATTCGGTAGGAAAAAAACCAACCACATAATATTTTTCTCATATCTAAACTGAACCTCTTTTCCTCTCAATCTTCAAAATTATATCTGATCACACAAAAAGATACCACCATCATAAATTTTTCATGATGTATCGTATGCGAACGAAACGAAATTCGAAAGAAAAGGAATAAAGGCATCGTACACAACTTTCATAAGGTAAGTTAAAGGTTGTTATTCTTATTAGTTTAGATTTTTGATGTGTTGTTAGGAAAAATAAGGATTAATGATGTCAAATTGACATAATTAATTTAACATGGTATAAACCCAGTTTCTTTTTTCTGTTCTTATTCATTCGACAAGAAAGAATAATATTATATTGTAAATTAAATTAATATTTATTGTATTCCTTAAGAAAAAGAAACGGGGACATTTGGGGATTTTAATTTAACACTATCATTTATTTTGTTATAACTGGAATTATTCAAAATATATATGTTTGGTTTGGTGTGATTTGTTAGCCTCACTTGAATTACAATTTTTTGTATAGTAATTTTTTAAGAATGGTATATTTATAAGGACAAGTCCTTATAATACTTGATGCACAGAATCATTTATCCTTCTATTGATCAATGATATGGCTTGTTGTTTGTAATTTTAGCCAAGTGATGTTTAAGCCAATTGCTCATTGAGTTGGGACCCATGATTATTTGATTTTTACGTTCTATATTATTGTTAAAAAGTAATGGTGCATATGTGTATTATGATTTTATGAAACTAGTAGAAGGGTGTGCATATGTGTTTTATTGTTTAGTGGTTTGTTTAAGTTTAAGTGATAATGTTTTTGTTTAGATTGTGCATATGTGTTTGTAATTATAATAATCATGTATGCTCTTTTCAATATGCAGTTAAAGCAAGATTAGGTGCTCACAAAATATATGCAGCGTGCACATATGTTCTAATGATATTGACGAAAAAGCGAAACGTGCACATATGTTCTTGGAATGGCGTTGATATGTTTCAAAGAATTTGATGAGAAAAATGAAGCGTGCATATATGTTTTATATGTTCTTTGAAGAGTGCACATATGTTTTTGGATGATGTGCACATCTCTATTTTACAAGACATATTTGTATTTGAATTGTATTTTATTTTATATCAAATATTTGTTTACTATTTATGTTTTGGTTTGTTTTAAATTTTAGAGTTTACATGTATATATTTATGTTTTTTGTTATAAATCTCAAAGATTAAAAAATATAAACCATAAACATATGTGTCATTACCATTTAAAAAATAAGTTTGATGTCTAAACAATTCTACGTAAGAAACATATGTAAAATTAAAATATTTAAAAAAAACATATATGCACCTTAATTTCTGAATAAATGTATACTGAAAAAAGTATAAAATTAAAAAAAATAGTTCCGAAAATCAAGGAAATAAAAAAACGTTTTTAAATAAAAAATTTTCAAAAAGAAAAATTAAAATGTGTTTTGACTATTATACCCTTTTGAATTATAAAAAACAATTAATAATATACTAAATTCCTATTGGTATTCAAATGGTTTCTGTAGGTTCTGTACCAAAAAATGGTAACGCGCCCAATTATATATATATTAAGTAGGGATCCGGTGAGAAGAAAAACTATAATGAGAATAATAAGAAGGATTTCTAACCACACATTTTAAATAGGAGAGAGAATTTTAATAGGAGATGCATCCATTTTTGTAGGTGCATCTTAAATATGTGGTTGTGGTTTCTTCTTATCATTCTTATTTCAAGTTTTCTTCTTATTTGATCCTAACCTCCTCACCGACAATATATATAAATATATACAATATACATATATATAACATGAACACATTGCGATGGGACTTTTTCAAAGAAAAACCATAAGTTTCAAGAAAACCCAGAAAACAAACAAACAGATGGCCAAAAAAAATCAAACAAATCCCTAGTTTTTTGGGCATCTGTTTGTTTTTTTGGTTTTTAACAGAGTGTAAATCGATCCATATTTGCCTGAAAAAAACAATTTTTTAGCCTGAAAAAATTAGGGCATCTGTTTGGTTTTTTTAGGGCATTTGTTTGGTTTTTCTAGGTTTTCTGGGTTTTCCACCAAAATAAGGTTTTCTCATGATCCCATCCCTATATATATATATATACATATATATATATATATATACATATATACATATATATACATATATATACATATATATATATATATATATGTAACATGGCTACAATCCCCCTCACAAAATACACAAGAAATTATTCAAGACCCACACAAAGGACTCAGGGACCCACACAGAGGACTCAGGGACCCACTTTCAGACACAGGACTCACGATTTATAACACAGAATTGTATATATGTAACATGGCTACAATCCCCCTCACAAAATACACAAGAAATTATTCAGGACCCACACAGAGGACTCAGGGACCCACACAGAGGACTCAGGGACCCACTCACGATTTATAACACAGAATTGTAGCCAGTTGGCTACAATTAATTGTAGCTAAATATCACCTATTAAAGTTTTGCAAATTGTCTGATTAACACTGTCGTTGTTATATAGGAAACGAGAAGAAAATGAAAGTGTGGCACTGTGTTTAAAAAAGCGCGCCTAAGGCAGATGCACTACCCCATTGCATCGAACACCAGACATTGCGTTACGTTACTGTTGAGTCGCACGCATCATCTAATATGCGGCAGTCGGTGCTTTTTTTTTGCGCATCAAGTACGTGGAACCTTCTAAAGTAAAATTGGTCTTACTAAATGTGTATTGGTAGACCAATTTTACTTATATAAGTCCCAAAGCTTTTCCCACGGCTCATTTGCTTTGCTTTAAATTAATTCAAAAAATGATCACACTTCCATATGGACATTCTGCTCTTTTGTGATATTTATGTATTTTAGCGAGTGGAATTGTTAACTATGAAAATCCATGATATCTTTTGATCGTAAATTTGGTATTATATGTGGTATTATTATATTGGTGCATTATATATAATTTACAAGTATTTTTTTATAAAAATGTCCGCGTACGTGATGCGCGCGCTTTCACCTCGGCGCCGCGCGCCGAGGCGAGCCTCGGCTTTTTGACCCTTATCGCCTCGGCGCGCATCGCGCTTTTTAAAACCCAGTGTAGCGTAAGTTATCAGTATTCATTCCTCATATATTTGAAAAAAAGAAAGATATGATAATGATGAATAGTTTGGTTCTAGTGAGTTGCGACTTGCGAACATAATATAAAGAGTGAAATAATAATGATTTTGTTAGATCTATGTTTGGTATGACGGAATGAAGTAGTAGTGAATGAACATCGTAATGGAATAAATGAAGTAATGGAATGACGCACTATGATTGTAATTATGTTTGGATGTAAAGATAGAATGGAATGAGGCCTTACATGATTTCCTCGAAACAAAATTCGTCATATCGAAGCACCACCTCCATCTCTTTAAAAGTGAGATCTTCTTTCAAGTTGAACATCTTGTGAATCACTTCAGCAGTCTTCCCATTGATCATGTCAGCAACAGTTTCAGAAGTCACGTCCAAAAGGCTTCTGATCTGCATATCGCATGCAGCCTGAAATGAAAACCCGAAAATTATTAAGCAATTAAAGTATAATACGATATACCATGAAACCAGATGATACCCTACGGATAAAAACATGAACAGGATTTTATTTATTATTTTGTTAGAATAGAAACAAGGGATACAATAGAAATTAAACCTTGAAGGAGTTGAAGGTATTAGTGCACTCTGGGAAATCCAGCCAATTAAAAGAAAAGAAAAAAACTTATCTTTAAAATGAAAAACGTAGTTGACCCGTTTTTTGGCCGATTAACGTCAAATTGTGGTGGTGGTGGTGCCCGTCTAGTGCCTAGGCGCCAACTAATTGGCTGCCTAGGCCGATATTTGAAACCCCAGTCACTGATACACGAGAACTGTATCATATTTAAAGCTAACAATGGCAGTTTCTTACAAGTTTTCGAAATATTGCAGTCCATTTACAAAATTACAAGAGGGCTGATAGATTTAGATAAAAATCTCACAAAAATAAAAATGCACACCTCGTTTGCCACATATGTTAATTTTTCTTTTTTTTGTTTACAAAGTGAATTATGATATTTTTTATTTACTTTCCTTGCCATAAATTATAATAGTTGCAATTCTATTTTGTACAAAAAGTTATTACTATGTCTCATACTCTCAGCAGTTTTTGTTTCAAAGAATGGCGACCTAACCGGTTCCGTAGCCAACCCCAAGATGTTTACCCTCAAAAATAAATTAAACAAAATTTCAACATATAAATATTATATGCATGAATAATCGATACTTACAGAAAGAAGATCAATAAGAATGCTCTGATTCTCTTTCACAAATTCAGAGTGGAAATCCTTCGGATTCTCATGGCCGAGCTTTTTATTGCTATTCCGGATCTCTGCATGTTTCTTACAGAATTCAATAACCTTTAAAACGATGTTGGTGTTGTATTCGAGTCTCAACACGCCAGTTCCATACTCGATCCAATTATCGATAAGACAAGACTTCATGGCCTTCAACTCATCAACATCGACCTCGATTGACACTTGGTCGCGACTAACTAACTGGCGTGTTGGCTTGGTTATTGACTTGGACGGGCTCACAGAAGCTACATAAAATTGACGATTAATATATCGATATTGTTTTAAGTAGCAGAAAATTGTTACTTGGACCATTAGTGACCACGCAGACTATCAAACTTGCAATCGTGTAAATACTAATCAGAGTCATTGTTATTGGATGCTTTCACAAATACACATATATCTAAGCACTCCCACCCGCACACTTACACTTGACGGAGGTCTTCCCGAAAGCACTCTCTCTACTTTCGGGTTTATCCTGGGGTAGGGGTAGTATATGTCGGCATTCTACCTCCCTCGTACCCCGCCCCGGCGAGATTGGGTATGTTGTTGTTGTAATATATAGTAATATATATATATACTAATCAGAATCAATACGATATCACCAATTATACAACTAACCGCACAATTTTATATTTATCCTTCCAAATCTCATGTATGTACGATTATTTTAAACAGGCATCATATCAATAAATAATAAAAATCAAAGCACGAGTAGAATAATACTTTCATAATAATATATAGTAATATAAAACAATTAAAACACACAAATTTAAACGTTTATAGAAACAAACCTTTATTTACAGTTAATCATCATAAATTTTAAACCCGTATAATTAAAACAAACAAAATTTATAAAAACTTACTAGGTTCAGTTTCTTTAGGCAGGCCTCCTTTAATCACAATTGTCTTCGTTTTTTTTGGGCGGAAACCAGACGATTGTTCTTTGTTTGACTTTGACTTCCTTGCCATCTTGGGGGTGTTTGGGGTTGCGTTTCGAACCAGATTATCTGATTATTGTGTTTTGAAAACGTAATAGTGTTTGGATAAGAAGAGTGAACAAGTGATTATATGCGTTTTCCACTCCTCAAAACGTCATCTTGGATAAGCAGCTATCGACCTACTTTTTGAAAACGCGTTTCTTCGCTTATGACAAGATTACACGATTACCCCTGATATTTTCTTCGATGTCTATACTCTATAGAGATGGGAATTATAGTGATGAAGAACGGTGGTAAGGTTGATGATGGCGGCAACATCTTGTTTTTGCAAGAATGTAGGGTAGGTGTGGTTTGGGGTACAGGGGAAGTGACGAAGTGATTAGATAGGGCCTGTTAATTATGACTTAACGTGGAGACGCTTTAGTTTTAATAAGTCCTTTAATTAAAAAGTATTAAGGGTTAGGTCCACTCATTAAATGGCAATAAGAAAAAAAGAAACACCCCTAATTTTATTATTTTTTTTATTAAGTGAAAAACAAACTTTTCACATTACTTAATAAATTAAGTTTTTTCACATTAAGTCAATTAAGTTGTATTCAAACACCACCTTAGAATAAATAAATTGATTTATATAGGAGAATCTTTAATCGAGTAAACGTGAGAACCTTTTTATTTTGATAAAAAAATATTTTTTAATTATTATTTATTTATTTGAAGTTTGTTTAATTAGAACCTTTGAATATTTTTTTATTTGACTAAAATTTATAAAAAAATCTTTTTTGTATGTTTTTTCAAAAAAGTTGTGCAAAAAAAATGTGTCAAAAGTAAATAAAAAAAATATTATAAAGAAGATGGAGTAAATACACAAATAACTTTAGGGTTAAAATGAAAATTGAAAAAAAAAACCACCCATGAATTTATAAAACAAACCTTCCCAAGTTTGACATCATGTGTAAACACTAATTGAGTAAATCAAATCGGATTGTTTAAAGGTGAAAAAAAAACAAATTAAAAGAATGAAAGTGTATACTTAACTTTGATTATGTCCTTCAACAATAAGGTATGTAAGACTAAACGTAATGGGGTGTTCTATTCGGTCGGTCAATCCCACATGGAACAAAGAGAACGCGATCCCCCCCATGTACCAAGAACCGAAACCAACGCTCCCCCCCCCCCCCCCCCCCCAACCTTTGCAATCTTGGGGTCGTGCAGAAGACCGAGTAAATGAAAGAAAATCCTACCCATTTTACCGTTTGCTATATAAAAAAAACCTAACCCTTTTATTTTCTATAAAACCCAACATCTTCTTTCCTATTTTCACACACATATACACTTTTTATCAAAAACACACACACTAGACAAACAATATGTCCGCAAATAAATTCCCATGTTTTATTTTCCGATGATACGGATGAATGAAAACGGAAGTGAATAGTTTTACACTCCAGTTTTTTTAATAGACGTGCTTTGGTTTATTCAAGCACTACTCCTACAATCCAAAAACCACGAAGCCATATGGTTTAGAGATCGTATACGGTGCTCATGGATTCGTCCTAGTCAAAGCTTACTTGCTAAAAAAACCATTTACAACGCCTATTTATTTCGTAAAGAGTTCCGAATGAACCGAACTCTCAGTTCACTGGTTCCGCATTGTATCGAGATATGTCTGCTAACTGCCCTTCTTTTCAAGAAGGGTGTGATGCTGTTGGAAAAGCTAGCATCTCTGCTTTAGTGAAGTGTACCTCCGCGATTCGCCAACTAGCATGCGCTGCCGTTTCAGATTCTCTAGACGAATATTTACAGATTGGTGAAAAAACTTCTCGTGATTGTTTGAGTGCATTTCGTAAACGGGTTATTTAAAAGAGTTAAATGGCGAGGATATTTGCGAATGTCCCTACGCAAGACTGACGTCAAAAACTCTAAACGCTTTTCACGATAACAAACATGGTTCCCTGTATGGCATAGCAGCATAGACTTTACGAAAAATGCCGTGGGCTCAATGTCCACATGAATATCGTTTGCTCAATTCAGTAGGGGCGATTCCGGGTCAGGAGCCATGTCATTTTTGTTAGAAGCTGAGTTGTCCTCCACAAGATTTATGATTTGCACGCCTTCTTTGTTGTTGCATGTTGTCAAACAATGACGTTAACGTTTTAAACGTCAATCCCCATGTTTAAATGATCTTAAAAGTAGGAAAAGCAACCAGAGGTTCCATTCGTGTAACTACGTACTTATATATAGGGATATTACAACTTTACAGACGGTGAAATACCAGAATGGGCTGTGCTTATGAAGTCTATTTCGCAGCCAGGGTCAAATGATGTGAAGCGAATAAAGATATAATCATAAGCGCATAAAGCCATCAAGAAAAATGGTTGAATGGGCGTTTGGCGTGCTAAAGAAAAAATGGGCTATCGTAAGAACTCCTGCACGGTCTAGGAGTCTTAAAAGGATTACGCATTTGATGTACACTTGCATCATATTACATAATATGATTCGCAAAGAAAAAGGAAAGGCAATCTCTCCCGACTTTTATCCGGAGGAACAACATCGTGAAGATGATCCCGTAAGATCGGCACAAGATAGGCTACGAGTTATCAGAGAAATACACGACGAAGAAACTCATCTTAATCTTAAAGCCGATCTAGTGGAACATATTTGGCATCGAACAAATGAAAACTAATTTACTGTAATTTTTTATCTTTCGTAATTTTTTTTTCCGTCTTTTCTTTCGTGTATTTTTATTTCCGTATTTTAGTTTGTAATGTTTAATTATTAATGTAATGTTTTTTTTTAATTTTGTTCGGTCGCCTGTGCGGTCACCACTACGGGTGTTTGGTCACTGTGTGGTCTAGGAGAGAGAAAGCTGAGTTGGCGCTGACGTGGCGGTGTCCTCTGCGGTCACCACTACGTTTAGCCTAACATAGATTATGTTAAATTTAATCTTCTCATTGACCAATTTTGAGGTCTTCTATCACACAATTAGGTATGAACCCTAAATAACCAACATTATTTGTGATCCGGTGGTGACTAACTGTTTCACTACCCGAAAGTCAAAAATTCAGGTTCCAAGTGGTAACTATTAAATTTTTATATGATTTTATATGCTAAATAGGGTTTACATGATTATATATGCTAAATTTTATTTAGGGTTTATTGGTTGGTATGACTTTTAATGTTTTTTTGATTGTTTGGTGTTTGTTATGAGTTTTGATGTTTTTCGTGTTGGCTTTGATTGACTACCAAATAGGATGATACTTAGGGGCTGTTTGTGTAAGCTTATTTGGCTGACTTTTTAGCTTATTGAACTTTTGAAAAGCTCATAAGCTCAAAATTTTACGCTTATGAGCTTATGAGAATTTCAGGAAATAAGCTTAAACAAACACTCTTTTAGTTACTTTTGTGCCTATTATGGCTTTTAGTGACGAGATGGATATTTCATCTAATAAATCGCTTAATTTATTTAGTTGAATTTATTGCACGTAGCTTATGAAAGTTCAAGTAGCAAATATTAGTAGAGATCACGAGTCGTAAGGTCCTGATCCTGGTTACAAATCACATATTAATCATTCATTTTCGTTTAAAGAGCCCTGTAATGATCTGTGGTTCTTTTCTTGCAGCTCTTTCATGAGAGTACCTTTAAGATAACACAACTGTGCTTCATGAAGGCTGAAGACAAGTATTCTCAAAGATTGACTTAGGTCCATCACATTCGTGCAATTGCTATCAATGTCAGCGCTTCATATCCTGAAATGAAAAAGCTTTTTGAGGATGCCGCCAAGTTATTTAGTTCTATTAGCAAGAAAGAGTTAGCCGATGAGAGACGAAGGATTATAGAACAGCGGGTACCTTCTATTTTCATTGCTAAGTTTCATCTGTTATACATTTCATTCCACCTTCAAGGTATTAGATGGGAAATTTTTTGAACTTGGTCTTGAGTTAATAGGCAGTAATTACTACTACATTCATCACAGTGTAATTTTTTACATTGCAATAAACTTACTGGTCCTTACTTTAACATCATATATAAACTGTAGGTGGTTATGAAAGACATATGCTTATTATATAGGAACATCTCGAGTATAGGGCTGTAGGTGGACTTGATCTGTTAAAGTTGGCAAATTTGACCCAATTACTTATGAATCAGTCCTATGGGTTGTTTTATTTGTTATGAAATGTTTCAAAATGGAAAGGTTTAACTTGAAGGGGAACGGTCGAACATTCAAATGGTTTCAAAATTGACTGCCCAAAGTCAATTTTATTGCATATAATATCTTATATTGTAATCATGTTGTCGAGCATTCAAACAGTTTTCACTTGTTTGGGATGAATGGAATTCTTAGAACAAGTACTTGAATGCTAGGCGTAAAACATTAGTTGAGTGATCTACATTTCTTTGGTTCTTTTTTGTCATAATCAGAAACCGTGCATCATTGCTATTTTTACTATCAGTCGATTGGGATTGGAAGACATTGGAATCAGCTCCGACTGTAATCCTGAAAATAAGGCAATCCCTAGAGAGGTACACTGTTTCTTTTTAACATGGAAACTAAGATTTAGGGTATGTTTGATGTGATATAAAAGAATAGTCCTTTAAGTATATGTTTCATTATCTTATTGTACCTGCTAATATAGGGTTTTTTTATTAGAAATATGCAAAGACATTACTCCGTAATATTTCCTATCACAACATCTTTACGTTATGGAATCACCTGGCGTTTTACTACTATAAAAGCAGAACAAGCTAAGAGAGCTACCAATTATACTGATAACGCTCATGTAACATTCCGTATTTTAGGGTCATTTTATGACATCATTCATTTTGTCATTTTTCACTATTTTTTTTTCTTTTCTCGTACGCGTTCGCTTTTAATTTTAAGTGTTAAGTTAAAATCGCGTGAACTAAAAATCAACAACCAACGTAAACGGACACCAAACAAATTAAAGTTTATGTCAAGCCAACATTATGTTTATTTTTTTCAAATATTAGTTATAATATAACTTTTATAGTTTGGTGTTTTGTTGGTTCAGTAAAGTGTAAACGTTTCGCGATAACTTGCGTTTATGGCAACTCCCCTGAACCACAAAAACTTTTTAAACGCTTCAAACAAATACCCACTATTATACCAAACGATAAAAATTAAATAAATATATCAGTATACTTACTTTTGCCGAAAATCTTGCAACATATACAAAGAGTATACATGAAAAATGAGGTTAGGACCTTCCACTTGGTCAAAAACAACACCATACTCATCATGTCCTAACCATACCTATCATACTTTGAACTCATGAGACCATACCTAATACCAAGACCATCACAAGGACCAAGCTTGACTCCTAGACCATGCTTGCACCATACATTGTCCCTTGACTAGATTTACACCTTATAATACATGTTTACATAAATAGAAGGTAACACTATGCTTTAAACACTTCAACTAGAAAACTCAAAACAAAACTCCTTTGGCTCTTTACATGCTAACGGCATCAACCCGCCCCCCCCCCCCTTACATACACAAACCCATACAAAATTATTATTACAACCCAAAACACTTCTATAGCCCATCATATCTAAGGTATTCTAAGGTGATCCAAGCATTGGCTAACATTTTTTCAAGTATTAATCAAGTTAAAGCAAGATTCGGGTTTCTTGAGAAAACTAGGGTACTTAATGCAAGCTTTGGTATTAAGGCTAAAACACGGGTTTAGCAATTTTTTTTTCTAATCTCATCATTCCATCATAAGGTCTACCTTAAACCTTTATAGTTCTTAGTTTATGAATTTTTTATATATAATGATGTGCCTATTATATGTGAAACCCACCATTAGGAATACTTTGAACATGAAAACTATAATTTTTCTTGTGATTAAAATGATTTAGTACACTTTTCTCATATATTATGATGTTGTAATATCATGAAATATAGAGAATATATAAGTCTTGTACAATCTCGGTTTAAGCATAAAAAGTTCATAAAAAACTTGTATTAAAGATAATTTAGAAAGTTTAATGATTCATGTAATTAACAACTATGATCATGATAATCTAATATATATACATATACATATACATATACATATACATATACATATATATATACATATACATATATATATACATATATAAACTTGGCAGTTTCATTTGTATGACGAGCATAAGAGCTCGTGTGTTTCGCACTTGACTACTATATCCAAAACATTTAAATGAACTCTGTAGGTGTGTTCGCTGTAAACCCTCACGAGACTAGAGCTCTTCCACTCGGGACACCGAAGGATTTAAAGGCTTGTTGTATATGTTAAATGTAATCGTGTTGCCTACGAAAGTGAGCTTTAGTATTTTATGATTTTTATAATTTTGTCTATTTTGTAGACTAAATAAAACAGGTAGAGCTTGGATTGGTGGTTGATCGGATGAAGTCTTACATTGAATCATATATTCGGATCAGTGTATTATATGTGGTTGAATTCACATTCTTGGCGTTCTGTTTAGCGCCTTATCTTTCAGAATTTAACCGGGCATTTATGAGCCCCGGGAAGTTTCGTTTCTCTTATATTTATTTTTCTCACTTGTCCTACTCTTTAAGTTAATGTCTAAATTACGCATATTGCTAAAAATGTGGGGGGAAATAAATTGAAAAATCAAATTCATTATTAAAAGTATAAACTTTTGTTCGCCTTATGTAATCTAAAAATCTAATTAATTTTTAAATCTTTTGCCACTTAGATTAATATATTAGAATAAAATATAATAAATTAATAAAGTTTTTGAAATCAAAGATGTGTCCCCATTAATAGAGCAGATCCGACTAGGGATCGATGACATTATTAGCACATTTATACCTATCACCCGAAAATTGTTCGCCTTTAGATCTTGAGGAATTCAGGTATCCATCTTTGATACCTAAGATAATTTTTGCCTTTAGATTTCTTGAGTTAAGGTTTGACTGCAATTGCAAGTGTCTCATCCGTCGTTACGGCTGTGTATTTGTAGTTTGTCGCCTTTTCTAGAGCATTGGTATCGATTTAAAAATTGTATGAGTGTGCTGGTGATTTATTAATTCTAGAACTTGTGCTTGATAATCATTACGAGACCGCAGTGAGATCACGTTCGCGTGATATAGGTATTTTTAAATGATAAAGAGACAATCTAGGATTTAACCAAATTAGCCCATCAATTTCACATTATTTATTCTTTTAGCTAATTACACTGATTAGCTAACTACCTAAAAAAACCCTTATGTAGCACTTATCTTTAGTGCTAGATACCCTTAATTTAACCCGCCGAGCCATTCTATATATATTTTTTCTCATCAACAAAAAAAATACAAAAAAGTATATAACTTTAGCCTTGCCTTACCCCTTGTCGAAAGTCCCAATTGTTGGTTGCTAGTTGCTCGGTATGATTGGTTGATTTTTGCTTATAGTTTGCTTATGCTTTGCTATAAGTGTTTTGCCATTTTAACGAAGATGAAGATGTGCAGCTTCGTGTTTCGTATTTTTTGTGGTGTATACTTATCTCAAGTGTGGGGAAATTTTTAGTTGTGAAAAAAAAGAAAAAAATCGAAAAAAAGAATAAGAAAAAAATGGATGAATAAGAGTTGGATTATTGTGGCGCTTGCAATGTACTGATATATTATGATATGTGCCGGATATATTATTGAGAGGTTCGATAACCTCACGGGTTTATGGTATGTTCAGTAACTAGCAACATGAGTTTCTTGGACTTGTCGACATGTATCTTAATTATAAAACCAATTCCAATATATATTTATCATGCCTTATCCATACTATTATTAACCCTTAGCCTAACATTACAACTCGAATAAAAGTCCTCTTTTGATATATATACCTTGTCCTTACGCCATATCGGTGAAGTTTTGTTTCTTGTACAAGCCTACGGTATGAAATGAATCATGTTTGAGCAATTGAGTGTGATTTCCCTTTTACCCTCTATTACATCACATAAGAGTGTTTGAGTGAATTATACTTTTCCTTATTCGTGAGGTGCTTAGTCATGTTATTACAGCTTGAAGATCACTAGGTATTCTCAAACATCTCTACTTTTGCATATTAAAAATCCAAAAAATAGTTTTCATAATTCTGTGTTTGTTTTGTAAAGCTTATTATTTTTCTTTATTTTTCTTGAGGACAAGCATAGCCTTAAGTGTGGGGGGGGAGGGGGTGTTCGCGTCTTTTGCGCTTATTCATTAAAAAACCAAAAATATTTTCGATATTTTCACACTCAATAATTAAAAAAAACTAAACACTATAAAAATTAAAAAATATATACATAAAAATTTCCTTGTCTTGTTATGTAGGAATTTTATTTCTGAATTTCTTTTCTTAGATTTGCTTGAGGGCAAGCAAAGTTTAAGTGTAGGGGGGATTTGATAACGCTAAGATTATGCATATTTCTATATGCGTTATTTGTGCTTTTATGTGTATTTTTTTTGGTTAATAATAAGAACTTTTGATACTTAATCGAGTATATTTGCTATTACAGGTTCTTGGGACATGTCGTGGAACAAAACGGAAGAATACACGACGATTTGAAGTTTAACGAAGAATTAACTCAAGATAAAGATCTCCCGACACCTGTCCACTGTTTTGGCCATAACGTGAGCATGCGAACTCGAATTGACGCGATTCTAGTAGCCACGCGACCGGGAAACAATTCTCTACAACTTTAGTTTTTGGCCCAAAAGCTAAAATGGCACCAAGTACGCCGCACTTCCAAAAATGTAAGGCACACTTTTCAAGAAATCCCAAGTACGGCGCACAAATATAAATGTGTGCCACACTTTCATTCTGATGCAATAAATTCATGAATTTAGCCTCAAATTCGACTACATTCACCCCCAACTTGGTCCCCAAGTATTTCTAAAGCCTATAAATACCCCTAGAACTCCAGGGTAAACACACAATTCATTCTAAACTCTACAACAACTTAAAGAGGGAGAAATTGGTGATCTTGGCTTGACAAACCAAGGATCCAAACACCCCTTCAAACCACCTTCACCACCATCGACTACCATCACTCCCCACCATCAATTTCCAGAAAAAAAAACACCATTCTTAGACCTCATTCATCCATTTCTAGTACACACAATCATCTACAATCCTCTCAACTAGTAGAATCAAAGTTAGGAGAAGTATTCTTGGGGAATTTGGTTAAACTTGCTTGTAGTTCATCAATATTCTCAGGTGTTAATCCATCCAAGGAAGCAGTAGAAAAGTGTAATTCAAAGTTATAAGCTATTATGACAAAATTATTCATAGTTTCCAGGTTATACTTTGAATATAATAAAGTGTTCTTGGGAAATTCTTGTAAAATCACCATCATTTGCTCTTGGAATCGGTATAAACCTTTTTACTCTTCTTGAATATGATCTTTACTGAATTCATGATGAATGTTATGTGTTTTGTTACTTCTTTGATCATGGAGTAGTCATCTTGTGTTTGTTTGGGCCATATGAGATCTTTGATATGGAGTGTTTGGATACTTGTTTATTAAATTGGTAAAACATATTTTATATGAGAATATAGGTTGAAAGGGTTCTTTATATATGTGTTCTATCATTCCACTTATTATATTGGTTATAATAACTTATGAAGGTCGAAAGGATTTGTTGTTATTAATCGATATAATCACTAGTTACTTATAAAGGCCGAAAGAATTTGTAACTTGTGATATCTTTATTTTCTAAACTTATAAACACTATCCTAAACATATCATTGTCTTAGTGATCATTGCCTAAACAAACATGCTTTAATTCTTTGCTTGAATCATCCTTTTATTGCTTTCTTTACAATATTCGTTATATATACGTTGTGGTTAATTTGATCCGTGACAATCATATTGACCTTAGCACCTTAATTACAAACTGTGAAAACTTTGATTTTCTTAGGACTGACTTGCTCATAACTTTCTTTGTCTTAAAAGCTTGCATAAAACTATTATAAATTTAAAGCTTACAAAACACACATCACGGACCGACTTGCTCATACCTTTCTTTGTCTTGAAAGCTTGCATATTTATCTTTCTTGAAATTTTTTAACTTAACCCTTCGTCACTTCAAGGAAGACGTACGGTATCAGAGTAGCGAAAGGCTTGCAATATATACTTGAGCTTTCATCATGTCTTTACATATGTCGGACTGGTATGAGCATGTGGCTATGAATTCGACTCGTCATCGGTTAACTGCTGCCGCCGTCGGGAAACCTGCATGAATGGTTTAGTGATAAACAACTTATTTGGACGAACGTGTCTTTGTCACTTTGTCGAATATGGTTGTAATAACCACGGTTCCCCGTTAATCACTATAAATACTGCCTGTGAACAGGTAGGATTCAAGAGAATCTCCTTGACAAGGTTTCGCAGCTGCACTAGCCGTTCTCATTACCGGAGCGTCTCAAAGCAGACAACACGGTAAGAGTGAATCGGTAAGTTACTATCTTTCTGATTGAATCGTCAATTCGTGTTCAACCTTCCTATGTCCAGATACTCTTGTGTGGCTTCCCATGGACATAAGATTGAAAATTGATTTTGTAAAATTAGTCGGTGCGTTAAGATGTAAACGGTTTTATAACACACCACATTTTTATCTTTTTCAAAATTCATTCGTCAATTCATAAGCTGGACCGAATCGATATCCAGTATCACAAGTTTGATCCATGTAGGATCTCACAAGTCACCTACCGCAAAGCTTGTTTGATGTTGGCTCTGGAAGGATTTCCATCGTCACTGTGAATATTTTAAGTATCACTCTGATATCATGGCAATATCATAGGGATAATGCGTAGGACTCTTAAGATACTCATTGTTTTCATAGTGTGTGATTTAATAAGCATATTTTGAATTAGTGTCCTAATGAGATTTATAGATGATCTCTTTTATGGCTTTAGACTCGATAGTGCACTTTGGTTTTAGTAATCGAAGGTTGGAGCAGGCTGCCACCTTTTCAATATCAACTAACTCAGAGTGAGAAAGTCGATAGAAATGCGTTTAACTCTGTGTTAGGAATTAAACTGATACACTTAGTACTGCCAAGCCAAAGACTTAGTACTGCTCAAGATTACAACTGCCAGTACTAACTAGTTAGTATTGCTAGAAGAAAGTTAGTACTGTCAGTACTAACTTAACACTGCTGAAGGAGTTAGGACTGCTGCATGAAGACTTAAGACTACTAAAGGGATGAAGACGTATGAAGTGATAAGTATTGACTTATTCAGTGTATATTTTATTTAGTTAGAAAGATATGCATATAAGATTAGAATTATAGAAGATCTGTAGTTATCTTGTAAAGGACTCTTTGGTGTATAAAAGGAGATCCTAGGTTATAGAGTTAAATATATACAATAGTAATAGCTTCAAGGTTGTAAACCCTAGTACTAGACAGAGTACTCGTATTATTGATCTTAATAATATTGAAGCTTTTTGTTACATCTTTGTTCAATCATATTTACTGTTACATTCATAGTTCTTCTAAGTATTAAAAAGTAGATTCCGCATACCCTTTAATATACACACAAAGTTTCTATCATTGTTATTTTGGATTTATCCAAGGTAACATACTCTTTACAAGCTAAAGAATCAATCATAGTTTGGGATCAACAAGTGGTATCAGAGCTTGTGTTATGAAACTTTGATCTTGAAGAAACTAGATATCTTTACTCACAAGGAAGAGATGTATCTAGAAACTGCCCAAACCAATACTACTGCAAAGTTTCCCCTTCTCAAACATGGTGAATATGATATGTGGAAACTAAGGATTGAGCAATACTTTCAAGTACAAGACTATGCTCTATAGGATGTCATAGAGAATGGAAACTCATTCAAACCAGCAGCTCAAACAACAAAAAATGTTGATGGTTCCTCAACTACATTAATACTAGGTCCTGTAACTGCTGATGAAAAGACTCAAAAGAAGTAT
>BQNB010063567.1:0-35635 GCA_026074375.1 Tanacetum coccineum | reverse complement strand
TTATAAAATTATTTTTATAAATTTGTCGTCGTAAACTCGTAAATATCGTATTTTATTCGTTAGAACTCCGTTTTTAGTGATTCTTTCGAGTACGTCTTCGTAATTAAAAGTTCTATCTATTTAATGATGTTTTCAAAATTTTAATGTCTGATGTGAACAGTAACTTTTATAAAAGTATTTATTGTCGTAAACTCGCGTAATTCATAAATCCTTCGTTATTAATCATAAAATTATGATTCTTATTGTTTTGAAATCCTAAAATTATGTACTAACTGATAAAATATGTTTACATTTTCATTAAATGTGAATAGTAATTGGTTTTTATAAAATTTCTTTTATAAACGCGTTTAATTAACGTATAACTTAAAATTAGCGTATCTCCTTCGTTATAAATCATAAAATATATATGTTAAGTTCGAATTCCAAACAGCCCTTTTTGTCCATTTTGATAAAATGTGTTTAAAACTTGTTTTTATAACTTTTTAGTTTAACCACTTTGTTACAAGTCCTTTACAACCTTCAATATCACATGTCTTACATCCTTAGGGTCTCTAGTCCATGATTAGTCCATATATTGTCCAAGAATCACAAGAATATCAAGTTTACATACTCATTTCTTCATGAACATTTATAAGTAACTTTTTATACTTTCTTATATATGATTTATATAACTTAACCAACACTCATATAGTCTATATACTTGCTTTATAACATGATCCATAATATCCATATATCATATGACAAAGTTTACCAAAACCATAAACAAGAATAAAACCATTTTATATCTCATTATGTTCCTTAGATGGTGATTAACTACACAAACATTATATATGTATAAAATTATGAAGTAAAGAGATTAAGAGTTTTAGGTAACCTTAATATGAAGTAGGATGATGAACAGTATGATCTAAACCCTTGTTTAGCAAACAAACCCTAGCTTTCAACACCAGAAAACCCTAAAACCAAATGAAACCCTAATCTTGCTTTTATTTTGCTTAACACTTGTAAACCCCAAACCAAACCTTATAATCACCTTGGGATATCTTCGATATGTTGTAGGAGTGCTTTTAAATATTGAAGATATATTTTGTATGGATTTTGTAAGGGTTTTGATTGTTGTCGTGGGATAGAGCAAAAGAAAGAGAGGAAATGGTGAAGTTTTGTAACGACCCAAACCCGCTTCGGAGAGTAGGCCGAAACGTCATAATCATGGTGTCATATCAAAGCATAATAAAGGCATAAAGTCATAAATGATAACATAGGACAAGGTGGAAAGCCAGAATCAAACATCGGCTCCCAATTATGAGATCAACATGAATAACTTAAAAGAAGTCTAAAGGACGAAACATGTGTCCAAGATAGTATAGCACATCAAAATGTCTGCGATATAAAGAAAGGAAGCTACATAGGTCACTTCCTAAGCACACACTCTCTCATGCCCAATCTCCCTCTAGATACCTGCCGTATAAGAAAGAGAAAGAAATACGGCTGAGCATAACGCTCAGTGAACGGATATAATAACAATGTAAGTAATAAGTATGAATCCTGGATAATAAGTATAAAGCAGCGGAAAGATCATGAGTGTCATGAGGAAACCTGGAGAATACGTCATGAAGGAATAGGAAATAAACATGTAAAACATGGTAACGTGAAGTCAAAGATGTCATGAGATATCATGGATAGTATAAACATAAATAATAAGGAATGCCCACGAGCTCATATAATCATACATGTCATAATAATAATGTCGTGAATACATGCATATAATAGAGGGGCTGCCTCAACATGTAATAGAGGGGTGACCTCTTATAATAATATGGGTGGAGGGATCAGCTCCAATGTGATGGGATGTAGAGCACACACCAACCAATCACCATGAACGTGTAAACATGTAAACTAGGATGCACCCATACGCCCCTGAATAATAATGGCCAAACATGAAATATAATCTGGTAACATGAAAAGGGACGCCGCGTGAAATCACTCTCAACGCGAAAGAGTCGTGACACAGGTGCCTCATGTGTCACGGTCATGGTACCTCCATGACTAGGTGGTAAGTCATGTAAATCATGGTCATGCGTATATATAGCTCGGGCAATAGAATAAGTCATGAAATCAACATGTAAGGGATCATGGCAAAAGACATAAAAATGGGGAAGCATAGCAGTTCTGGGGATGAATCATGGAAAGAAAGAATGTCCTTACTGAAAGGACGGAATATCCGTACCTTATGTCCTTAATTGTAAAGGACGGAATATCCGTACCTTATGTCCACCCAGGTACCGGGAAAGAGATGTATAAGAAGATGGAAGCTACTCTGCTGAATGCGTCTACATGTTAATGCACATATATAAGTTACTTGTTCTATGATTAGGTTACTTTCCATTTGTGTAAACTTTCTATTTTTAGTATCTTTCTATTTTTTTGTAACTTTCTTTTTTTTGCTTGATTCTCTTGATTAGTAACGTTCCATGATTAACTTTCCATGATTTTCTATGTTTCATGATTAGTATTCTTGTATTATATTGGGTACTTTTCCAAAAATAGCAGCTTTCTTAATTTATAGTAAGTTTCCAAACATGACTTTTCCTTAATGAAACTTTCCTTAATGATATCTTCCTGATTTAAATAAGTTTCCATAATTAACTTCCCAAAAATAGACTTTCTAAAAATAGCAGGTTTCTATAAATAGCAGGTTTCTATTTCTTGTATTACAATCCAAATCCTATGAATCTTACATAATTTACGTAATTACTCCTTTTTGTTATTAATTTAATTAAACGATGTTCTTTAATTATCCCATTTTTGCAAAACAAAACCCTTATAATATCAATATGGTATTTTCATACTTAATACTTTATATTATGATCATACCTTGTACTTTTCATTAATTTACACTTTTTGTCCCTCAGTTTAAATACAATTCGTATTATATATATATTATATATAATCAATCATGTTTAACCCTTAACAATTATCAATTGACAATTGTATACCCTTCCGCTTATTTTTCTCAGAAACTATACATTATATTAAACATGCCATAATCAGTCCTGTATAGTTATTAAAAAATTTAACAACCCTTATAAACTTTAATACATGACACAGGTAGAAATTAATCCAACATAACCCTACTTAATTTTTCACAATTATCATGGCAATCATTACTCAATCATAAGCATTATTATACACTATAAAAATAAGCAAACCCTAACCCTAATTTGTTTTCCATTTTATTTCTTCCTTTTTTCCTATGTTTTCATAATGGCAAAATATAACTCAGACATTAAATTATCTATAATCTTTTATACAATTTTTTCTAACAATTGATCTGGTTCATTACATGATATTATTACAAGTCATAAAAATTATAAAATCGAAGGTATAAATTTATTTAGAGCATTACAAATTCTTGCAATTTATTTTGGGTTTAGATCATGTTTAAGATTAATAAATTCAAAATAACGTGCATGTAATTTTTCTCATTGAACATATCAGAATGTTATTAATGTAAAATGAGTCTTATAAAAACACCTTGAATAATTATGGATGATTTTATGAATTATTGAGTTCGGTTAAGGAATTTTTGAATTCAAAAGAAACACCATAAATGAAAAATTCAAGCTTCAAACCATATGAACCAATTAATTTTATTTAGCCCCTCTGTTCTCCCAAGAATCCTAGAAATTCCGTCACTTGCTGTATTAAAAATGTTTGTGCCACCTTCTTGAGTTTTTCTTTGAATTGTGATTCTAGTTTTTTGGGTTTTTTAAAATGAAGAAAAATTGGATAGAAATGAATTTAATTAGGATATGCCGAATTATGGCTTATAAAAGGACCCCATTTCTGATTTTTAATAATTCTAGAATAAATCCTTGAAATTTATAATTATTTTTGTTATTATTTCCTATTTTAAAATGACATAATTTTACATGTATTAAATAAGTTTTTATAAATGAATTTCGTGCTTAACATATAAATATTTATATTATTTATTATTTTCTTGTATAATTAGTATTTTATTCTCTACATTAATTTTTTTTATAATTGTCACATGATGTATTTTCAAAATTTATAACACTTGAATAAATTTATTTAAGCTTTTATAAAATTTTCTTGCATTAGGGGCATTTTAGTAATTTTGCACTTGTTCTGATTTTAGGGTTTTACAATCACGGTCTAACAGAATTCTAAGGGGTTGAGAGAAGATTTTTTTGTGTTTTTATGTTTTATAGAAAGCAAGTAAATCAATGGTTTGAGAGGTTAGTTTGATTAACTAATAATTAAACTAATGATAATCTAAACTACCGGTGATAACTTTATGATAAATAAATGTATTTACCTAATCATGCACTACTCCTCAGATTGCGTCTCCTAGAACTGTTTCTTTGTCACACTTGTGATGATCTATGTAAGTATTTCCTAGGTCATGAACGGATTACACGAACCCACCGTCTATTTAATATTCCGTTAAGGCAATGCACAAGTAAGGTAGTATGAAGAAATCGGTACTTTTGTATTTTTTCCCCCCTATTTTGTGCCAACAAATTTAAATTTTTTTTTTGGACAGGCCCAAAGTGGGAGCCCAAGAAAAGGCTACTGTAGCGACAACTGTAGCAAGTCCTCAATTTTTTTATCTGAATGAAGCGGTAGGTATGTGTTATATATTTGACTTAAAGAACCTCGCGGAAAGGTAAAACGGCCTTCCGGGCAACTTTCATGTTTCGGCCAAAGGCCGAAACGGACTCGAAAGTGCCGGAAATGCCATTTTAAAAATCTGACAGCAACCCGACATTACCCAAAAAGCTGAATTTTTACCAAAATTTTTTCCGATTTCAAATGGCCATAAAATCTTCGTTTTTGAGAGTTACAGGACGATCCTTATATGGAGACGATCGTCTAATCAAGCTCTACCGTATTCTTAACTAAAATTTTGACTTTAACATTTTTACGATACCGAAATAAGGGCTGTAACTTTCTGCATAAAAATGACCCAATCAAAACCACAAAAATCACCAAGTTTACCACATCACACCTCCACAAATACACCTACCTAACCTATCTCCTTCTACTAACATAACCAAATAATTTCCAACACCTCAAAATCTATCTAACACTTAACTTACCGTGGGGACGGATCCCACGATTAGACTCCGGCGTGAGAGTAAGTACACATATTCGCTTTAAAAGATATTAGAGTACGTGTGTGTGAAACGGGATTAGGGAATTGTGTACCTTGTGGGGTGTCAGAATACCCTTTTTATAGGTGAGCCAAATATTAGGTTTTTCTAATATTTCGTTCATTTCTGTTAGTGGGCCGAAGTGAGACCCTTGTCGGGCAAGGATCCGCTTATAATCGTGTCTTGCGGATTTAGGCTTGTCTAGCAGACTTCCGCTTGTCTTGCGGAAGCGTCCTATGGAAGCTTTCCGTTCGTCTTGCTATCTCCGGACCGTAGCAAGTTGGTCTGGGCTTAGTTTTGGCCATTGTGTTTTGCGATTGTTTTGTTGGGCTTGGGCCCATGTATAACTTGTGTGGTCCAGGCCCGAAGGCCTGTTACACATGTTATACGTCATCAGTTGTATATGCGAATGGTAATACAAAAGCTACTTTGACGATTTTTGTATTACCGATCACAAATTCAACTTGTCTTTTATGTATCGAAAGATTTTTAAATTTGTACCGACTTTTTTTGCGTACTATTTTTTTAGATACGCATTCCTTCATGGCCATTGAAATCAAAATATGTAATCCATTAGTATCACTATTGAATTGTATCATACGTAAAATTAACATTTTGTCGGGGCGTGTAACTATTTAGATCAACGTAACTAACTAAAATGTGTCAAGGTTGAAGTTGTTTTAGATAAAATCACATGTGATTTATAAAAATAACTTGTGATTTTTTTCTTTGATTTTTTACATTATAAATAAGTAATTACTCCCTCCGTCCCAAAATTATTGTCTCCCGACAAAAAACACACAGTTTAAGAAAAATGCATTTATTACTGCTTTCTCTTTCTTACTTTTTGGCAGAATGACAGTTTTACCCTTAGCTAATTAATTAAAGTTTTCTTTAAAGTTTGTAATAATAATTTCAAACAGGGGTAATATAGTAAACTTGATCAAACTTCCCTATCTATTTTTAGTAGTGGACAATTAAATTGGGACATCCCAAATAGGAAGCATGGACAATAAAAATGGGACGGAGGGAGTATTAACCAGGTCGCATTATCGCAACGTCAAAAAACATAAGTACCGTTTACTCGGAGATGAAGTTCTCATGTATGATTTTAATCATTTGTTCAATATGTTTTTTTAACGGCGGAATTTATTAAGAAACTAGCAAGACGTTAAAGAAAGAAACACTACAAAATAATAAGGGACGGGTTTTTCACCCAATCAGTTTAACTAACACTTAGCTTACATCTATATATACAAAAAAAAACTGAGCCACTACATCATCGCCGCCTTAAGAGGGATACTCTTACCAAATAAGTGCCTATTTCTAAAATTCCAAACAAGCAACATAAGTACCATTTGTTCCGTATGTTACAAAAGTTTTGTTAGAAGCCCCGAGAAAATCGAGTTATGGTAATGATTCATTAAACTTGTATAGATGATTCAGTATTGTACTTATATCGCAAAATCGAGAGATTTTTAACATTGATTCAATTCTTTTTTTTTTGCACATTTTGGATTATAATCATATTAAAATGAGTTTTACGCTTGAAAAACTTGAATCAAAGTTACAAATCTATCGTTTTTTGATCAAAACCTTCTTCCAAATAAAATTTTCTCAATCAATCCGGCTTATATATATATATTTATATTTTATATATATATCTATAGAGGAAGGTTAAAATAAAAAGATAAATATTCATAAAAATGGAATAACATTAGGCATGTTTTTTAAAATGTTTTTCCGAAAAAATTCTAAAAAAAATTCACAAGATAGAGTATGTTGGTGCATAAAACTTTTGTAAAGGAAGTTTTTCTAATTTTGAGTTTTTGTTCGTTTTTTTTAATGCACAAAAAAAATTTTGTGCATCAAAATTTTCAATTTGTTCATTTTGTGCCTCAAAAATTCGTTTTTGACCCCAATCATTCTGTTGACTTTTTGCATCAACTTTTTTATTGCGCATCAAAACTATATAACTAGTGGAATTTTTATGCCATCAAAATTTTTTTTGTGCTTCAAAATTTCATTTTTTGTGCTTTAAAAATACGTATTAAAACTCGAATTAGAAAAAACTTCATTCAACAACTTTTTTATTAGCTACCAAACAAACGGATCTTGTGAATTTTTTTAGAATTTTAAAGAACTTAAAAAAAAAACATTGTGTTGTGTAATCCTTCTCACGACATATTATGTTTTTTATTTGATTCTTTACCTATTTATATATTGTTATACTATTTATATTTATATATATATATAAGTCGTTGCATGCAAATTGAGCCCACATCTACACAACGCCTCAAAAAAGAGCAGCTCACCATCATGAGCAATTTTGCACCATCCTCACGCGTGACCTCTTGGGCTTTTAATGACTCTCACGAGTGAGCTTTGCCTCACGGATGCCCCCCCACGACCAATAAAACCTAGGCTAAACTGACAGAAAAGAAGTAAAAACAAAAGCAAGAATAAATCATGCTTAAATCATGCAAAGCGATATAAATATTCCTCATAATTTTTTTGTAAAAAGCTTTCAAACAATTAAAATGAAATAAAACCATAAGTTCCAACACGACTATAGTAATAATTTAAGACAAAAATAAACATAACTGTGCCTTTCAAAAAAAAGGAAAAAATAATTAATACGTGAGAATAGGCTACTGTATTCTTACTTTCTACGTTTGAATGGAACAAAAAGAAAAAAATTACTAAAAACTTGAAATTAAAATGGACAAAATAAATATGAGTTGGGGAAGTGGCACGTGGCTGAGTTCCACAAACTTTGTGATGGGCCCAGGGTAAAGTTATAAGTTTTGCCTTTCGTCTTTTTTCCACAATTTTTAGTTTTCACATACCTACCTAATATTCTAATGCATGTCGTCGGCAATTACATCATGTTCGTGAGTCTCTCTAACCTGAGAGAATGAGAGAATCTTCAATCATTTAATCCTGACAAAAGGAGTATGGATTCAGATTCTCCAAGGTTTAGATTGAAATATGATCGGTCATATTTACACAACAAAAGAACAGACCGGGTCCCGCAGTATACCTTACAATTTTGATGTTGGTAGAGTAACATAACCTATCAAGTTCACTCTAACTTGAGAGAATTTCAATCCTTGCCAAAAGGATTGAGATTCTCTCAAGTTTAGATGAACATGACAGGTTATGTTTCCTCACAAACAAAAGAAAGACCAGGTCCCGCAGTAGACCCTACAATTTTGTATGTGAGAGAACATGACCTATCGTGTTCACTCTAACTTAAGAGAATCTCAATCTTTGCCGGATTAAAATAGAAAATAAATGTTACTCTTTATGGTATTCTTTTTAACTATGTGATGTTATTAATCTGCCAAAATATAAATTTTACTTACAAGAGGTAACTGGTGTAAGTAAAAATATGATGATACCGCAGTGAACCCTGGTCGATTTAAACAAAGTGGCGACGATTCATGTGTTTGACGAGTTGAGGCAAGGTGAACGATCTGCATGTATATCGGACTTGGTTAGTCTGAGATTAGGTTAAACATGTTGGCCAATGTCTATATTAAAAATATGGTCAGCGGATCAATCCATATTATGACTCGAACCTCTTTGGTGGTCTTTAGATCCAATTTTAACTCGTTTATTTTTGTGTGATTTGATTCGTGTGAGAAGTTGTAGTCCCCCTACTATTGTGACACGGGTTCCATATATGTAATTGACTTGAAACAACCTTAATAGTAGTTGATAACATATTTTGTTAACTGGAGCATAGATACATCCATCACATTAATCGACTAAACGAAGCAATCTCCGTGTTCTTATAATTGATTGTTTACTGTTCTTTATATCGTGTGTACGTTTCATTGTAGTGGTTTGAGTATTTTCCCTCAATCCCTGTGTTCACATACTGGATGCTATTTGCTTGGACGAGGTGAGTATTAACGGGCTAAAAGTTATTACTTAACTTAGATAAGTACGTTAGAGGTAATCAGTTTATTGTGATATGAATGATACATTATTGAAAGGCAATGAAATTCATCATAAGAAAAGCTGAAAAGCCAAGGACAGTTAAGTTTACCAATGCATCATTACACAGTGAAACTAAGACCCGGACCACAAAGTGTCAACTGAATGATGACTTAAATGGACGATACGAATGACTATATGTTTAGCTATATGAGTGAGATGACCCCAATTTTGAGAATGATAATAACTTTTGCTTTCAAGATAAATAATAAAAGGGAAATTTGTAAACTGACATCGAAAATTTATTTTCAACTTAACTTAACTTTGTGACATATTGCTAAAATTAAAAAATTGAATCACGCTTTATCGAGTTTACCCTTAGAGCATTGGATACCCTCAAGCCATGACACAAAAAGTGTTGATACGCAGCTAAAGTGCCTATGATAACCAGAATTGCTTGACACTACATTGGGTGGCTCCCTCGTTAGATAAGCCATAGCAAAAAAGTCGGAGGCCATGGGTCCACACATACTCCACTAAATACACAAAATAATATTAAAAGGATTAAAGCTATGGCGCTGGCTGATATTTGCCAGCCCACAGCTTACTAGCCAAGGCACGGTGTGGATGGCACGAGAATTTTTTGGGTTGCTGTGATGGCACCTGGCCAACAGCCAAGGGTACCCTCCGCTCTTATGCACACACTGCACACCTATTTCTCACTTATTTATCTTTTATGAAATATCATATTACTCACTTAACGTCACATAATCAACCATATCTTCTCGCACGCGCCTTATTTTCTTTCGGAAATTCACGTCTTCATCCCTGTTCATTCTGATCACGATGACACCTATCTCGTAGTTTACATGCACATCAAAATGCAATTGGATCAAAATGCTGATAATGCGATCAGTGACGAAGTGAGGGTGGCTTACTGATGAAGAAACCGAAAACCGTTCTCACCAACGGTTCAACCTTTGCAACATAATGCGTATCGTTTAGAAATGGATCAACATAACGGTTTGCTTCTAACAAAGAGTGTGAATACGTTACGAATATTTTGCAATTGAGTGAGAGAGGGAACACTTACAAGGCAAATGTTTACCTTTCCAATAAAACTTGGAAACTACAATTTCATCATCAATATCTAACTGTTTCATATGTGTCACTATATTTTTTCATCAAAATATCCCTCTAAATCTCCTAAACTAAATCACTATGTAAACTTACTTATGAATTTCGGGGTCACTCTATATTCCACTTTACGAAGGTTAATGACAAAGTTCAATGAAATCTGAGGACTTTGATGGTTGGTTTTCTTAAGTGTTTAAATTTGTGACCTTTTCAAGGAGATGGTCAGTAACAACCAATACACTCTAAGGGTGATACATTGCTTCTAAAACACCAATAATTTTGTACGATTGTTTTTTTTGGTGTTGAAGTGTTGTCACTCAAAAGAGCAGGTGCATGGGTCAAGCCTCGTCACTTGAACCAAGTTGTGTAAACCTGGGACATACCATCCATATTAGAGTATATGGGATGTTTATTAATCCCAACCCTAGCCTCACTGCATTTTTTTCATCCATTTTCGAATCTTTATCACATTCTTTCGTGTGAAGCGTCGTGGACGAAATCAAACGTTTAAGGCGAAGATGCTACAACTACGATTGTTTGTACATGAATGTGGGTGTAGATCTTTCCGTTTATGATATCGTTTTGGTTTACGTATGATATCACCTTTTCTAAGAAAATACTAGATTAAAACATAAGGCCATGGACACAAAAGTGCAGTTTCTTCTTTCTTTCCTTGTTTACTCAAACAATTATTCAGGGGATAGGGCTACCTCTACTATATACACAGTATTAAAGGATGTCAATCCACCGAATCCTATGTTTCATCCTAGCTTTTTGATGCACGCACCTTATTTATCCAACTTTTTAACACATGCACCTATGTCATATGTTTGATTTGGGTCTTGTGTTCCACAACCAAGTATCTCAAACTTTTTAAAACAAGCACCCAATCAACTAAATCATTATCTCCAAGGATAACTTAACTCACGATTCGTTTTTACATGACTTGTTGATATATACGTTATTATGTAATAAAATGTAATAGTTTGTAATGTAATATCTTTCGATTTTATGAATGTATTTGTTATGGTAATGCATAGATGTTGGTATGTAATGTGATGGCCTATTAACGTCTGATAAACTTTTTAATTTACAAGCATGGATAAAAAAAATTGTTATCCTAAAATAAGCTAATCATACACAACAAATAAGTCATACAAAATCTCCAATAAGCACGAAGTGAGGGAAAAAGAAGAAAAGTAGAGAGAGAAACTGGAGTGAGAAACAAAAAGAAAAAGATTAGATTGGGAGGAAACACATACAAATGTAACCAACATCCTCTCTGTGGGAAACCGTTAGAGGGGGCTGAATACGTATCCTTTTAAAAACTTTAATGCTTTTGTAGATATTATTAAATTACTCTCTGCTAGCGGTCCCATAAATTTATTGAGGGCCCCCCATTTATGGGACAGCCTCCTGAAGAGTTTTCGACTAGATCATTGTGGATCAAATCACCAATCAAGTTTGACGCAATATGTGAATTGTCGATTCTAGATTTTACAATATCTAAGCACATGTTTCTACCTATTATATATCCCTACTCTCAATGTTAACTACAAAAGAGCTACAACAACCATGGATAATCACAACATCTTAACAATTCACCTCCAACTATAGCACAATGAAGTGTATAAGTAAAGCGATAAATGTAACGACATAAGTAAAGAGAAGTAAAGTAAATGCAAAACGCACGATGATTTATAGTGGTCTTCGGTCCCGAAGACTCCTCTTCGCCCTACTCCACTCCCCGAGTATCCAACTCGAGAGTTACTTCACTAATCAACAAGCTCCCTTTCGGTGGAGAAAACCTTATACCAATGCTTACATTATTTTCCGACACTAAGCTAGATGTCGAGTTCTTCTTCGGGTACAACCAAACCCGTTATGTTTTATGGCCCAACATAACAAACCTTGTGTTTTATGGCCTAAACACATAAACCGCGTCGCTTACATTATTTTTCGACACTAAGCTAAATGTCGAGTCCTAATCTTAGCTAGAACCAATCTACCACCCATACTTGTATTTTGAGGACCAAAATACTAACCGACACACCATCAACACTTCCGGATTTATACACTATCCGGATCTACACAACTACACAAGAATGAAAGATATGGACTCGATCTATATGTAACAAGTGTTACAAATGGACTAACTAGACTACATAACTTCGGATCTTGATGATGACCGAAGTTCTTCTCTTGCACTTGAGGAAGAAAGGAAATGATGGAAGATTGAATCACATTTAAACAAGATTAAACAAGTTTAATGATCAAAGAGTTTAGAAATATTTAGTGAGATCTAGAGAGAGAAGGTACTGAAAAAATCATGCAAAAAGGTTGTAAAATCAGTTGGAGATGACCCACTATTTATAGGAGCTGAAAGCTGACAGTCTGGCAACGGCGGTCCCGGCGGTCCCTTATATATAAGGGGGCCGCCAGGCCTATAAGGGGGCCGCCGCCTAGACTCCGCTCTGATCTTGAAGATGACCGAAGTTCTTCTCTTGCACTTGAGGGAAGAAGGAAAGAGTAGAAGATTGGATCACATTTAAACAGGATTAAACAAATTAAATGATCAAAGATTTAGTGAGATCTAGAGAGAGAAAGAATTGAGAGAAATTCATGCAAAAAGGTTATAAAATAGTTGGAGGTGACCCACTATTTATAGGACCTGAAAAATAGCCTGTCAGGAAATGGCGGTCCCAGATATATTAGGGGGCCACCGGACAATTAAGGGGGTCGTCGGCCTATTTAAGGGACCGCCCCGACAGACGCTCATGTTTTTGTCTTTTTGTGGTGACAAACTTGTCTGGTAAAAGGTTGACATGTTTTGGGGGGAAAAGAATCAGATTTTGAATTTTGAATTAATTACCACATAAAACATTTCTTTATAATTCAAAAATAATTTGTCTAATTAAGTTTTGAAAAAATTATTTTGTTACATTTATAAAAATGTAAAGTTTAAAAGTTACTCATTTACACTCCCTTCTCCCCCTTTTGTCAAAGCAAAAAGATATACATTGGATTATGGTTAGAGCATATAGGTTGGAGGTTTGAGAAGAGGTCATGAGAAGAGGATACGTGCTCCGGGTATATATGTTGGAGGAATGAAAAGAAGATAGGTGCTCTGAGTATATAGGTTTGAGGAAAGGATATGAAAAATAACGGCGAAGGTGATTGTATATTTCTTGGATAGTTTAGAAAAGGTCATGAGAGGTGAGAAGTAGGCAAGAAAAAAGGGTAGGTACTTCAAGTGTATAGGTTGAAGGTATGAGAAGAGGACCTTAAGTTTGATGGTGATTTTAAAGTGAAGGAGGTGAATTATTTGGAGTACGAATGAACCCTTCATTGTATTTGACAATCCCCGATCCTATCTTCCTATAAAGGTGAGCTTGCATTATCCTAGTGAAGTCTTCTATCATCATGGTTTAACCAACTCCATGCTATTTAACCACATATCTCCTAGCCCCCCCTTGCTCATTGCGTCCCATGATAATATCATTCCTTGTATATTGACTAAGTGCTCCCCTTCGGTGTATGCTCCCCCTTGTTTGAGGAACCAAGGAATCAAGATATTGTTGTGCTACAAAACAAAGTTAGTAGACAAGTGCACATATACATATAGCAAAACATTAGCGGAGAACTAGACATGCACTTCTAGGTTTTATTATTCTAAAGTATGACATTTTGAAAGAGAAGTAGAAACTAGACACAAGTAGTCATTATTTTAAACACAACCTAAATGATGAAATAAAAAAGTCAAGACGTATGTTTACGGAGAAAGATTAGACCGACTTTTAATAAATGAGAATGGGATTCGTTTATTTATTGACACAAAAATATATTATGAGAATGACCTTTTAAAGTAGACGAATGACACTTAATATCTAGGTCAAATATGTATAATATATATATATATATTTATATGATATATTATATAGTAATATATATTATATATAATTATTTATATTTATAGTATACTATATATATACTTTAAAGATTAAAAGAAAAATAAGACGAGGATGAGAGATTGTTCTCTTGGATGTGTTTAAAATGGATTCCATAAAGCGTAAAGTCAGGAAAGGATAAAGCGATACTAAAGAAGGAACGTATTGACGAAGAGTGATGAAAAGATTGATATATAATTTGCACTAAAAATGATGTGAATTATGATCCATCGAGGAAAAAGATTGATGATTGATAATTTAAAGGTTGGTTGGTGTTTTTGTTGGTTGACAATGTTGAGGACACAAAGGTTATAGGTAGTGAAATAAGGTAGTCTTTCATGGTGGAAGAATAATGAGAGACTCAACAATGTGGTGACTCAATAACACTTGAAGATTGAATATCTCTTTATGTTCTTTACTTTTTTGAAAGTGGAAAGTTTACGAAGGTTAAAAGAGAAATAGTGAATTTGCCATTTAGCAAATTACTCAATAGTTTAGATATAAAAAAAAAAATTAAAAAATGTTTAGAGGGGAAGGTATAGGAGGAATTTTTTTTGTAACAATACTATTTATAAGGAGAAAAACAGTTTAGCGTGAGAGGAAACATTAGAGAAGATAAGACTTATTAGAAGTGAAAAGGAACGTTTAGAAGTGAGAAGAAACGTCGGAATTAAAAAGACTATTAGAAGTGAGGCGACTATCAAAAGTGAGAAGACTATTCAAAAAGAGAAAAGAGGTTTAGGAGAAGTGAGGACCAATTTTTATATGTGATGGAATTTATTGTGAAGTGATGGATTGCAAGTCTATCGATCGTAAGGAATGTGTTTGATAATGAGATGCATTTCATTATGAAATTCACTTGATTCTTGAAAACATAAGCAATGATGCTTATGAGTGTTAGGATATGAAGATGAACCATTGATCTATAGAGAGACATTGGGTATAGGTTTGGGTGTGGAGTAGACGTCAACTCGTAGCAGAAGAGAGGAAGTCTTAGGTTATGAAAAAAATGAATGGTATTACAAGCTGCTGTCGGCGGTCCCAAATATATCTAGGGGCCGCCAGAATAGATCTGGGGGCCACCAGACCGCCAACAGGAAGGATGTTTAGGGAAATTGATAAATTTTTCGAAAAGAGTAACATTTTAATTTGCATTTCGCTAATTAAAAATACTTAAAGTACTTCAGATGCAGTAGTTAAGTTGTCACAATACGAAATGGAACACGGACTAGAATCGAAACTAGAAGAAAAAAAGAGAACGATTTATGGAATGTGTTCCATCATTCCTAAACCTTGACGAAGATAATTTAGTGATTCACGCTTGAGAGGTAAAGAAAGAATGACGGCGATGTTATCTTCAGATGCAACCTTTTTGATAGAGATGTTTCCTTTTGAACATTGTCTCGAAGGAAATGGTGACTGGTATGTGCTTAATTACACATACCATTCTCCATTAATAACGGACTTAAATGACTAAAAACATACCAAAAATACATTGTATTTGTATGTTTGCATTTGTATTGTGCAGGAAGCGGATATTCAAGAAAAAGAACAAAAAGAAAGCCAAAAACAAGCACAAGGTGGAAAGGGCAAAGTCAAAAGTCAAGCCAAATGAAGAAAATACAACTTGAGGGACTATAACTGCCAAACCTCAAGTTGTATTACTAAAATAACAAGACAAGGGTAAAAACTGCCAACCGGGCAGAGATTGCATTCAAGTTATACAACTTGAGGGGACCAAAGCTGCCCTATCTTCCAAAAAGCCATATTATCGCCCCAAAACCCAGGTTACAACTTGGATGTACTTATACCAGACACTCTCCCTGACAAAAACCTTCGACACACTAGCCAACATTTTCATCCACCTCTATCCAAACATCCCAGTGGTATTATAAAGGCCAAGTTGGCATATCCCTCTCCAATTCCCAAAGCATTTCGATGGCTGAGATTGCCTCCAAAGAAGCACAAATGAAATAAAAGGCTGGGATTTGTTATAGAATCCCCACACACAACAAGCACACTTGGTTGAAGCTCTCACAAAAGAAACACAAGCTGCAAATCCAAGAGATGAAGCTTCGGCTATAAATAGAGTTTTTTGTAAGCCTTTGAGGCATCTAGTTTTTTCTCTTTAATTTTTAGAACTAATTAGTTTTTAATCTTAGTTTAAATTTCAAAGTCATTTACAGCTTCTTTTTCTTTAGCTTGTAACATTTCCAAGGTTTTTACTGCAAATTTAAGTTTTTAAGTCAATTTACAATTCAAGTGTTAAGTTTCTTAATATATGTTTTGTTTTATTATTTTTTGTGTTCAAAAAGCTCTCAGTACAGCTTGTTTATAAGCTGCTTTCATTAAGAAAATATAAAAAAGTTAAGTAGTCAAGAAGAAAATCACTCTCAAATACACCACAGCTTAATTTATGGATGATAAGCCAGTTCTGGATGGGCTTATGGACTCTCACTAGCTTGTTTTATACAAGCTAGAGCTTGTAGATTCATTGTTTGACCCTGTTTTGAGCAAGGGTGTTGTAAGTCTCTTTTTTTTTCTAACTTTACTTGTTAACTGTAGAAGTGCTTATTGTGCTTATTCATTACTTATGTTTACTTATTTATGCTTTATCAGTATGTTTAGTGCTTATCTTGCTTAGTTTATACTGCTAGTACTGTTAGCTCATTTATTAAAACTGTTAGTTTTGAGTTAACACTGCTAGGCCATTTCAGCTTATTTAAGTGCTTATTCTTAATTGAGATTTGCCTAAAAGTGTTTTAATTTGTTATTTGATAATCTGTTTTTAACCAGGATTAAAAGAAAAATGGTTTTTGAAAGCTTTCAGGAGTATTTTCAACTAGCAGTACTAACTTAGAGTTAGTACTGCTAGTTCACTTTTGAAACAGTACTAACTTAAAGCTACCAGTACTAACTTAGAGTTAGTACTGTTAGTTAGTACTGTTAGTACTGGAAGTTCAATTTAGCTCATCAGCTTAATTAAGATTGGTTTAGCTTTTTAGAGTAGATTAAGCCTATTTTAGTTTACCATCTTCAGTAGAATTTATTTGCATTTTCAAAATGACTTGAAGAGTTTATCAGTTTTAGTTTTCTAGCTTATTTATCATTTTAGTTGTTTATTCCTTTTACTAAGTGCTTATTAGGGGTATTTAATTATCTGTTTTATCTTATTTGCTTATTTCTTGTTTAATTGTGTTTTGTTAAGGCTAGCAGTACTAACCTTAAGCTAACAGTACTAACTTAAAGCTAGCAGTACTAACTCTAAGTTAGTACTGGTAGTTAATACTGTTAGTACTGTTGTTAGTACTGTTGTGTTTACCTTAATTAATTTAGCTTAATTGCTTTTTGTATTTGCTTATTTAGAGTTAGTTTAGCTTATTTGATTTGTATTAAGCTTATTTGAGCTTATTTGCGCCTTTGTGTAAAAGTTTTAAGTGTTTTTGCCATTCCTAGCTTTGATTCTTGTTCTAGTTTCTTTTCCTTGTTTATCTTTGAGGTCATTTGCTTATTCAGTGTTAGTGCCAATTCATAATCTTATCCCTGTCATTTTCAAACACCAATCGTCAATCGTCTCTCGATTTTCCATCCATAGCCTCGTTGGGACATAACGACCCGGGAACACTCTATACTGCTTCCGGTTTTCTTGGTCTCGCGAATTCTGATCCTTTGTTGTATTTATATCATATATAGATAGATTTTAAGGAGTAAGTTTCCGCGAGTCAAATTTTGGCGCCGTTACCGAGGAGCGCTTTGAAAAGAATATCGTTACGTTTGACAATTTGTGTTTAATTTTGTGAATATTTTCTTTATAAAAACATAAAAGTACAAAAATATTTTTTTTATTTTCTTTTACTAGTATAATTATCATCTAAAAACAAAAAGAAAAACCAAAAATATAAAAACATTGTCCATATAAAGAAATAAAATTCACAAATTGGTAAAAATACCAAAATATAATATTCTCAATTGAGATATTATCATAATAACTTCCGGTGAACTTATTGGTTCCCAACTCGAACAAAAGATTCCAAAAAAAAACTTGCCTTTTGTGTCTCTTACGACATACGGCTCACCTTGAAACGTTAAGCAAACTACAAAGTGGGTATAAGGAGGGTTGTTCCTAGGAACTACGACCCGAAAGGAGAAATAAGCTTCGCGCTATTCCTAATTCATTACCGCTCACCTGTGCGTTTATCGTTTTGAGAGCTACCGTGAAGTAAGTAGATTATTTGGTAAAAGTTGTCTTATCTCATTGTCCGGTAAAATACATTGTGAATAAATCATTGAAAAAACCAAAAAATTAGTGTAAATTTTCTTTTTATAACTCTATTTTAGTGCATGTGCACTCGTTCTAAAGCTCGTCGTCTTTGACAACAACAACAACAAGTTCCTCCGAATCTTGTTGATACCCTCCAAGATACGATGGCTTGATATCAAAATATGGCAGACAGAATTGCTCCAGGCCTATCCACGAGGGTTACGATAGGACGCAAGTGTTTGTTCCTGAATCCGCGCAGCAAATTTTGAGAATCAAGCTGCTATGGGAGGGGGAGGGGTGAGGAGGTGGGGGGAGGGGGTGGGGGGGCGGGATCCGGGGGGGGGCGGAGGCTTAATGGGTTGTAACTCTTGGTCCAGAACAAGCAGTTATTTCTTCCGGACATGTACAAGAGACCCACATGCCACACAATCGTTACTTCATAAAATACCTATAACTTTGAGATATCCTACTTCCCGACCCACATCAATTAAGTTGATGCTTTTTCCTTTCTCTCTTTAGAGGGGCAGCCGAATATTTGGCTTGAGAAGAACCCCTCGATCAATTCAGCACATGGGATGGATTGTCGTTGCTAAATTTTTTAATTCAGTTTTTCCCACCTTCTAAATTGAAAATCTTCGGAACGAAATACTAATTTCAAACAAAGATTTGATTGTAGTCGTTTAGTGAGGTTGGGATGATTTCTAAAGTTCTTCTACCGGGCATGTCCACATCATGGAATTCTCGGGCTTCACCAACTTGTTACATTTTACAATGCCTTAAATTTTATTGATCAAAGCATCTTTGAACTCCGCAGCTGGTGGTAACTTTTTGGACAAATGGCCCGCTGATTTGTCAAGTATCATGAGTGTAAGTCCAAAGTTCGTCACTCCCGAAGCAAAGCCATTGTTGATTAAGGTATAGTACGAGCGCTTCCACTTCCGGGAGTATCTCCCGATTGTTGCTGAATTAAAAAGATATGGTTTAGAGCTCTACTTCTCGACAACGAAGGCTTCTCACTGTTCCAGCTACACGTTCGTAATAAGCGGTTGAGAAAAGTTGTGTTACCTGCTGGTTGGTCACTTATGTATTTTTTAATTGTAGTGCCCATTCATACCGTAATTGTACGGCTACGATGGCAATCTATTACGAGATAACATCCAAGAATACGTATAGCAAGCGCAGTCTGCACAAATTTCAACTCCAAGGAAATTCCGGTTAACTGTCGCCTCGATGCAAAACCAACATCTGCCACCTGTTTCCTCCAATGACAACACAACAGCCAAGCCAAACAAATCAGAATCGTTTGGAACCAAAACCTGGGACATGGCTACAACCAGGGGTCAAATCCAACGATCCCCAGGTTATCAACAAACCCTAATGTATAAACCCCTCGAGTATTCAACTCCCAGTTTAAAAGATCATCAAGACTTCTGGGTGTGTCCGAAAACTGATTTGATAGTTATGTCAAAGCTAATGATGCGGTTTTGCTCAAAACATGCAAAACACCAATATGTCCATTATATGACTTGTCACAATATCGTAATTCAACCAAGCTTCTTACTTCAAGTTCGGGTTTCTTACCAAGCAAACACATTTGCTACCGAAAGGTGATGTGAAGCAATCATACCTTGAAGCGGGTTCCTATAATGGACCTCAAATTTCTTTCTTCCTCCTAAAAGAAAGGAACTGCGCACGAGGTGACAAAGGATACGGTGCAACCATGACCGGATTAACATCCAACCTCCGGTAGTCAAAAACTGATGACCAAAGTGGTGAGCCGTGTTGCTTCAAAGGACTAACCAACTCTTGCCTTATTCTTCAAAGGGCCAACAAATGAAATGTCCGTGAAAAAGACAATCTTATAGTCTTCCAAATTATGGAGATTTTCGGAATCTCCATTTCGAGCTAAGTTTCGCGGATGCTCTCTACAAACATGCCCAATTTGCCACCAATCTTTAGAAAGCTCCTCATGACAAGGATAAGATGCTTGAGTTGACAAGACACCGGTAAACGAGAATTGATCGGCGGTTTTCCTTTAAAAGTTTCTCGAGAATCTTGGAGACCCCGACAGATTCTAATACGTTCTGACTTATTGTCGATTTTTCCGGAGATGTATGAAATGGCTAGGCCTTGGAGATCTCGGTGCAGCATCAACCTATGCCTATTTCATTTGGAAAGAATAAGTTCTCCCTGCTTTGTCCAAACTAGTATGATACTCGAAATTGCCGAATTTCGTACGCATTTCTACTCCCATTACGGCATCGCCGGAGGATGTTTTCGTGAAAGTTGAACGTTTTCTTTTTTTTTTTCTTTTTTTCTCCTGCTCCGATTTCTGTGGTGTTGACTACGTTGCGATCCTCGGGTTCCTAATCTTAGGAAGAGCCTTTATTGTGGGACGTCACGTGCCTTGTTGATGTTAACGGTAAACAAGATGACCCCTTAGCACGATGGACCAATCCGTGACCTTCAAAGTAGGTGATTACTAAGACTTTCTCCAACAAATATCGTGAATCAGTTATACGAATCGTTGTTTTTGACATGCTTGTGAGAATATGTTTCAAGAAGTACTTGAAATTCTGGATAGTGGCAATCCTTACTTCCCTACTTCAGGACCTTATTAAACGATTCTTAGTCTCCCATCTTTCACTCCTTCGGAGGAATGGATTTTATAATGGAAGAGTGTTGACAAATTTCTTGAAACATGATGATCTTCAATACCACAGGTGTGTTGGAACGGAGGTCTATGATTCTGGGAGATACTGTCCTTACCTTGGAGAATTTTAAGTGTGATAATAAGACCCAATCTCCACGTCGCCAGTTTGTGAAATTAATGTGTCTGGAAAAGGGTCAAAATCTTCATGTGAATGATCCTCCCGGACCCCGAACTCAAGACTTCCACCTACCATCCCTCTTGAGTATTGCATTTTTGGAGGTGATGGACAAATTACCCGTCATATTCGCTAAAAACTTGTAAGATGAGGATAAAATTGCCCTGATCAAGGTTCTTAAGTCACACATAACATGCCATAGCTTGGGAAGATTTATGGATATTAAGGGATAGATCACTTTTTGCACCCCATATGATTTTTTGATGGAGGAGGAAAATGGCAAACCCGTAGTTCATCCATCAGAGAGAGTTAACCCAAATATCCATGAGGTTATTAAGCAGGAAGATATCAATTTCTTGATGCAGGGTTTAATTTACCCTATCTCTGACAGCCCTGGGTTAAGGCCCGGTTCATTGATGTCCCTAAGAAGGGAGGCATAACCGTTGGTAAAAAAATGTAGAAAATAAGTTATACCCACTTGGTTGGTTCGGGGGATGGCGGAGTTTGCATCGTATTACGAAAAACTCAATGTTTGCACTCGTTTAAAGACCATTCCCTTTACCATTATGGATCAGATGCTTGACAAGATTAGCCAGAAAATGTAGTACTATTGCTTTTTGGACGGATTCTCGGATACTTTCTAGATGCCCAATTGGACCACTTTGATCAAGAAGAGCAGACTACCTTCACCTGCCCTGCGGGACATTTGCTATCGGCGCATGCCTTTTGGGGTTATGCAACTGCACTGGGCACGTTCCAAAGGTGTTTGGTTGCATCCCTTTCTCGATATGATGTAGAAAACCATGAAGTCTTCCATGGTATGATTTCTCAGTTTTCGGTGTGATCTTTCTCTCTGCCTTTTCCCATTTAGGGACAAAAATGCTCCAAAGGTGTGAAGACACCAATCTTGTGCTAAATTGGGAAAAATGCCACTTTATGGTCAAGAAAGGAATAGTCCTTGGCCATAAGATTTCTAAGTCTGGGATCGAGGTTGATAAATCAAAAGTTGATGTCATTGCAAAATTGCCTCATCCCACTACCGTGAAGGGTATTCGCAGTTTTCTCGGTCACGCCGGATTCTACCGACGATTTATTCAGGATTTTTCCAAAATCGCCCCCGGACCTATGACCCAACCTCCTTGAAAAAGGAAAACTCTCGTTTTTCTTCTCGAAGGGAATGCATCGGAAGCATTGAAACCCTTAAGATGAATAGTTACCAGGCTCCAATTCTAGTTGCTCCCGATTGGGACTTGCACTTTGAAATCATGTGTGATGCAAGTGATTTTGCTGTTAGGGCAGTCCTAGGGCAACGTAAGACCAAGCACTTCCAGCTGATACACTATGCAAGCAAAACTATGACCGAGGCATCAAGCACTTTACACCTACAACAGAGGAAAGAATTACTTGCCGCCTAGTGCTATTGCTTTGAGAAATTCCGGCCATATTTAGTCTTGTCCAAAAAGCATAGTTGTATAGGACCATTCGGCTCTATGTACTTCGCTTGCTAAGCGGCATGCTAAGCCAAGATTGCTCCGGTGGATTTTGCTGCTCTAAGAATTTGATGTCGTTATCCGTGATAAAAAAGGAGCAGAAAATCTTGCCGCAGACCACCTTTCCAGACTTGAAACTCCCCATCAAAGCGAACTCGAGAAAAAGGAAATTACGGAAACATTTCCTCTCGACACACTTGGGATGGTTACTTTTCGTGGTAATGATAATGCCCCGTGGTTTGCCGATTTTGCAAACTACCACGCAGGGAATTTTGTGATCAAAGGGATGTCGTCTTAGCAGAAAAGAAAGTTTTTCAAAGACGTCAAAACATACTTTTGGGGACGACGAACCCTTTCTATTCAAGATCTGTGCTGACCAAGTAATTAGGCGTTGTGTTTCGGGGCAAGAAGCTTTTGACATTCTTAAAGCTTGCCATAATGGACCCACTGGGGGACACTACGGTGCCAATTACACCGCTAAAAAGATCTTCGATTCAGGTTTCTATTGGCCCACGATCTACAAGGATGCCCACGACTATGTCACCCGATGTGACATTTGTCAACGTCAAGGCAAAATTTCACAACGTGATGAGATGCCACAAAACTCTATCCAAGTTTGCGAAATCTTTGACATATGGGGCATTGATTTTATGGGGCCGTTCCCGTCTTCAAGAGGGAACAAGTATATACTCGTGGCCGTGGATTACTTGTCAAAATGGGTTGAAGCAAAAGCGCTCCCCACAAATGACGCCCGAGTTGTTTGCAAATTTCTTAAATCTCTCTTCGCCAGATTCGGTGCCCCTCGTGCAATCATAAGTGATCGCGGAACCCATTTTTGCAATGACCAATTTGCAAAGGTCATGCTTAAATACGGAGTCACTCATCGTCTCTCCACCGCGTATCATCCACAAACAAGTGGACAAGTTAAGGTATCCAATCGTGGTTTGAAACGAATTCTTGAAAGGACCGTAGGCGAAAATCGTGCCTCTTGGTCGGATAAATTAGATGACGCACTTTGGGCTTTCCGCACAGCTTACAAAACACCCATCGGGTGTACTCCATACAAGTTAGTCTACAGAAAAGCCTGTCATCTGCCAATCGAGCTCGAGCACAAAGCCTACTGGGCCTTAAAACATACAAACTTTGATCTGAAAACCGCTGGTGACCATAGGAAAGTTCAGCTGAATGAACTTAATGAACTCCGTGATGAAGCTTATGAGAACTCTTTAATCTATAAAGAAAAGACAAAGAGGATTCACGACTCCAAGATCAAGAACCGCGTTTTCAACGTCGGTGATCGAGTCCTCCTCTTTAACTCTAGATTAAAGATTTTCTCAGGAAAGCTTAAAACCCGCTGGTCAGGACCATTCACTATCACACAAGTTTTCCCGTACGGTACTGTCGAGTTATTTCAAAACTCCAGGCCAAACTTCAAAGTGAATGGTCATCGTATTAAGCACTACTTTGGAGGGGATGTACCACAATTGGTAGTCCCGGATCTCCAAACATTCCCTAATGTCCAATAAATTCAGGTGACGGGTCAAGCATAGCGACCTTAAACAAGCGCTTTGTGGGAGGCACCCCATGCTTATCGTAGTATTATGAATAAGTGTTTTCTTGTTGTGTGGAGGCTCGCCTTTTCCATTACCCATGTTTTATGTTTATGTTATTAATTATCCAGGATTGCCCGGATTGTGAAGAACTCTCATGCTTGTGTTTTTTTACCAAGAGCTTCACATCCTCAGCTTCATTTTGGGAATCCAGTATCCAAATCTAATCGACTAACGTTTTATCTTTTGGAACACTTCACAAACGGCCTTAGATTTGCGTAGGAACCCCTTTCAAAACTTCGAGGACGATGTTTAGTTCTAGTATGGGGGGGGATCTTTGATTATTGATTTTGCCTGCAGCCGTTGTTATCATGTAATCCCCTTTTTACCACCAAATTTTTGCAAAAATACCAAAAAAATTAAATTTTTCAAAAATACAATAAGTGTTTTGTCACAGTTTTGACTTTCCTAGTGGGTAGAATGAGAATAATTTTTGACTCGATCGGGCGTATTGAGCCCTAGCTAGTTCCTCAATTGTAGGCTAAGCTTTCACGAGGTGAAGAACAAGAAGTGATAGAGTTAAATATAAGTTTATGTGCTGAGCAAGATTCTTCTAAATCAGTTTGTGTGCTGAGCCAAGATTCTTCTAAAACTTTCTATGGAGTATAACTTGTGCTTTTTCTCCCATTAGCTTCTAATCCACCTTAATCATACGCGCTCATTTACCCAATTCACTAAGTCACACAATGTTTTTAAGTAAAAGCTTGCAAATTTGTAACTGGCTTCTTTTAAAGCGAGATTTTTTCTGTTCTTAGTAATTCAAAAGTTAAAATGCAAAGAAGCAGGGATGAAACATATGAATGCAAAATGCATGAATATTGAAATTATGCCACTATAGCATTACATTTGATTATATGCACCAAGTAAAAGATGTGTCGTGATATCCCACTCCGCTAACCACGAGGTGGGGGTTCAAACTAAGACATATTTACTTCTAGGGATTTGGTGTGTTGTGATATCTCACCAGGAAGCGAGGTCTAGGTGAGGGTTCAAAACTAAGGACACAAAATTCCTTAGCCATATTAGGAAGAAAGTGTTGATGTGATTTCCCACTACGCTAGCAACGGGGTGGGTTTTCAAACTAAGAACACCGGTCGTTGGTTGTGATATCCTACTAGGGAGCGAGGCCTAGGTAGGTGTTCAAACTAAGCAACGCATTCCTAGCTTTAAGAACTTATGATTATAATGATGAAGATATTGCAAAAAGTTCTACAGTTAAAATTTCGTTCTTTAAAATCAAGTTACAAGGTCCTAATAAGTTGTTGCTTTGAGTCATGATTCATCTTGAATCCAGGACTATGGAAATACAGTTATCTCTGTTGAGTTGGAAATGAGTACACAATTTAAATCGTATATCCTGTTGGGAGCTAAAAGTTCATAAGTCATAAATATGAGTGCATAGCATTTAGGCTTTCTATTGACAAATGATCTTGTTTAATTGCTTGGTTTGGAACGAGTAAAAATTGGGACGATGGAATTTTATCCATTCGACATCCGGTAGATTTTCTTGGATGCTCCTCATTCTATGATCCCATTGTTGATATAATAAGAATGTCAAACAGGAGAGTCGAGAAAAGAAACAGGAAAATCCAAACATATTCAGGGATAGTTAGTGTAAAGATAATAAATGGTAAAAACGGACTTGTTCGACGTTTTGATTCCCTTAGTTCCCCTTGACGAAACACACCCCCTCGCTACTTTTCGTGGTTATTAGTCGAGGGATTGAGCTTTTAGTTTTCGTAAAATGTTTACTTCATAACATTGCGTGAGGACACGGCAATACCTTAGTATGGGGGATTTTGGTATGTGCTTAATTACACATACTTTTTTCCAATAAAAACAGACTTAAATGACCAAAAACAGACAAAAACTGCCAAATATATGTTTGTTTTGCATTTGTAGCTGTGCAGAAAACGCGATATCACACATAGGACGAACAACAAGCCAAAAACCAACAAACTGGGCACGGAACGGAATAGTGTGAAAAGACGAAGCCAAATCGAAGCCGAAAAGTCAAACAGTCAAAGTCAAAGTCAACCCCGACAAAGACAAAGTCAAAAAGAAGTCAAAGCAAGAAAAATACAACTTGAGGGGCTGAATTTGCCAATGTTCCGAAGTTATATTCAAAGGACTAATACAACTTTAGGGGCTAAAATTGCCTAACCCCTAAAGTTGTATCACAAAAGGACTTACTTTGCAATTAGAGATATAAGGTTGAGGGGCATTTACTGCCAAACCCTCAACCTTGTATTTCCACAAGGACGATATGTGTTATTAACACATATACTTCGGGGGACCAATTTTGCCATTACCCAAAACCTTTTCCTGTTAAACCCAAAACAATTTTTCCCGCCCTTTTCAAACCCCAACCAACTCACGGGTTAGCCTCCCCCTCTTTTACCCTGCAACCCTTCAACACCATGGATAAACCTCCCCCCTCCTCTCCACTATCTTTCCCACCAAAAAAGGGGCATTGCCATGTTGGCAATCTCACTTTTCTCCATAACTTTTGCCGAATCAATGGCTAGGATGGATTTAAAGAAGCACAATTGCTATCAATGGCTGGGATTAGGGCTTTGAAATCTCTCACACAACAAACACAGGCTGCATACTCTCTCAGAAAAGAAGCACACAAAGAAAGGGACCCATGACTAGTTTTTTAGTATAATATAGATACCTTGTAAGCCTAAGGGGCGGCATCTTAATTTTCTGTCTTTAATGTATTTTTACTTACTTTCAATGCAACTTTAAGATTTATTAATTGTCTTTTATTTTCAACAAGTGTATTCATTTCGAGTTTTAATGAAAGTTGTTTTAGCTCTAATACTCTCAATAAGCTCTATTCAGTTGTAAAATAAGCTTTCTATAGCTCTTATAGAAGATTGATTAAGCTTATAAAAACTTAAAACCTCTAATAGTTTATAGTTTTATAGTGTTTGTTTGAAAAATCAAGAATAAGCAGTTGGACAGATAGCTAAGTTAGAAGAGCTTATTGGCTTATACTGGCTTATTTATAAGCCAGTGCTTGTAGGTTGAAAGCCCTTGAGGCTCAAGGAAGTCCTTGGTAAAAGCTCGGGACAAAGGTCATTACAATTTTCCCTTTAAAGCCTTAATTTTTAGATTTTTATAGCTTATTCTGTTTTAGCTGATTATAGTGCTTATTTCTTGCTTATTTATTGTGAACATTTATGTTGTTCTTTAGAGTTATTTTTCATATTCCCTTTTAAGGAATTGTGAGTTAAAACAGCCCATTAAGCTTTAAAACTTAAAAACAAGTCATTAAAGGGGTGTTTGGTTTAAGCCCCAAAACGGGTCAAAATGGTGTGGTATGGGTTGGTGTCATGATTAGTTAACTTTAGCTTAAGTATTAAGCTGTTTAGGTCTGTTTTCAAAAGGTTTTTAAGTTAAAAAATGTTTTTCAAGGTTTTCTAATTCACCATTTAAAACTGTGGATTTTTAGCTTAATTGGATAAGCCCTTGTAGACTTGAGTTGTGGTTTTAAAAAGAGTGTCATTGTGTGTCTAAACAAGTTGTAAACAAGTGCTTTGAGTCACTTGACTTTTTGAGTCAAAACTGCCAAAGACTTAAGTGTCATTTCTATAAAAGAAAAAAAGTCCTTTTTCAAGAGCTAAAATCAGCAGCTTTAAATTGTTTTTAGAAGCCTAGATTTTGAGCATAAGCTCACCTTAAGCCATTTTTCATCTGTTTTAACTTATCTTTTTATTTTGAGCTTATCTGACAGCTTATTCTAAGCTGTCAATATAAGCCCTTTGACTTTAGCCCATTTCCCCTGGTGCAAGGCAGCCAATTGGCAACACTTTTTCTTGGCTTATTTAAGAAGAAAAGCCTAAGCTTTTTACATTCTTGGAAAGCTTATAAGCTCTCCAATAAGCCCCCAAAAGCTCAGCCCTTAAAATCACCATTTGGTGGCTTATTTTTAAGCCAAAAGTAGGGTTGAGGCTGTTTGAAAAACAGCCTTAAGCTCTCTAGCTCAAGTAGCTTATTTGAGCTTGTGGCTTAGTAATTCTGCTTATTCCTTGTTGCTTTAGCCGAATTAAGATAGTTCAAATAGCTTTTTAGGATTTTGAGCTTAAAGTGAGCTAGCAGCATTAAGCTTTAAAACTAGCAGGACTAACTTTAAAGTTAGAACTGCTAGGTTCATAAGCTCATTTGTACTTATTTTTTGGTGCTTATTGGTGTTTCAAGCCCTAAAATAAGTGGGGCTTATTGAAGCTTTGTGGTAAGTCACCAAGGTTGTGGGCCCCACTTTCTCTCCAAAACAGCTTAAGGGGCTTAAATTTAAGCCCCAAAAGCTGTCCCACTGTTGGCAAAACAGTTATAAGCCCTTTGGCTTATTTCATTTTTTTTCTTGCTTATTTTTGACTTTAAGCTTTTCATTTGTGCTTATTATGTTGGCATTAAGCCATTTGTAGCTTATTTAGTTAGTTGTAGCCTATTTAAGCTTATTTAGTAAAAAAATTCTACGTCTTAAGTGTACTCATAGCTTAACAAGCTTCTGTCACTTTAAAAGCTCTTTTTAAGCTTATTTATAAGCTTTCATAAAAGGTTGTAGTTTTGAAAATTGTTAAGCTCGTTAAGCTTAACAACTTTGGTTCACAAAGTTTTTCGTAAAAAAAAGGGAAGACAAGGGGTGACCCGGGTGAGCAAGACTCGAACCCGGGCCTCTACCCTCGATACATCCCTTTTATAAACACCATCCTTACCGCTGCGCCCTTGGGACTTTTTCATTAAAGTCCCAAGTGGCTTTGTATATAAGGGTGTTTTAACCCTTATAGGCTATAAGCTGTTTACAGCTTATTTTCGGGCTTATTTATAAGCCAATTTTTGGTTTCTTATTTTTCGTAGGATAGTTATAGTGTTAAGTAATTTTAGTAAATTTTTCAGAATTTTTAAAAGTAGTTTAGTATTTTTTATAATTTAATTTCGTTATAAGTTTTAAAAATTCATAAAAATACAAAAAATTCTCAAAATAATTTTTTCTTATTTTAGAAAAATTTTCTTTAATCATTAGTTCGTAGGGAAAAATATAAAAATTTTCGTAGGGACCATTTTTGTAACTTTCTTGAATTCAAGACGGGGCTCGGGTGAGGGTTTTTGTCTTGACTCGTTTTTGGGTCAACGGACCCTCGTTTTCAGTCTAGTCTTTTTCATTCTTCGTTATTAGTCCCCTAGAGTAGTTTAGAAGTGAAAATTTCTTTGTAGGGTTAATTTTAAAGATTTTAGGTTTTAGCCCTTTGTTCGGGATTCGTGCTTTCGTTTTTTAGCTTAATTTCATAATTTTTAGGTTTTTCTTAATCGTTTCTAGTTTGCTTATTGTTTATTTAGCTTTCCACACTGCTCAAATATTTTACATTCAAACTCCAATCTTTTGACTGTATCGAATTTTCAGTCCAGCCTCGTTGGGGATAATAACGGACCCGGGAAATTATTATCTACTTTCTCGGTATTTATCTGATTCTTGCTTTTAGACTATTCTTACTAAATATATTTTTATATGGTATTATATATTATCTATATTTTAAGGTGTAGTTTAGCATGTATCACTCCTCAGGAAGCTCGAGCTTGTATGCAACGTCTCCAACCCTTTTTATTACCTTGAAAGGTCCAACAAACCTGGGATTTAATTTCCCTCGTTTGCCAAAACGTACAACCCCTTTCCAGGCGAACCTGGGGCTCAGCTTTATCTCCAACCTCAAACTCCATCGGCTTACGCTTCAAATCAGCGTAGCTCTTTTGCCTATCACGAGCGGCTTGCATCCTTGCTACTTGAATGATTTCCAGTCGTTCTTGTACTATCTCTGGACCGGTGAGTTGAACTTCTCCAACCTCAGCCCAACAAACAGGCGAACGACATTTTCTACCGTAAAGTGCCTCAAAGGGTGACAGCCTTAATGCTAGTATGATAACTGTTATTGTATGAAAACTCGACCAATGACAATGTTTAAACCTCAAACATTTTCAAAGACGATCACACAAGCTCTAAGCATTTATCTTTGAGAGTTTGAATGGTTCTCATGTTTGACGTCAGTTTGCGGATGACATATGCCGTACTCATATCTAAATTGTACCCAAAGCTTTCTGAGAAGTGCCTCCAGAAATTTGATGCGAACCTAGGGTTCACGATCACAAATAATCGAGACTGGTATTCCATGCCTTGTTACTACTTCCTTTAGGTACATTCTCGCTAGTTTCTCCAGAGGGTCGGTTTCTTTCATGGGTATAAAGATTGCGGACTTTGTAAGTCGGTCAACGATTACCCAAATGGTGTCATACCCTTGTGATGACTTAGGAAGCTTTGTGACAAAATCCATCGTGATCTTTGTCCCCACTTCCATTGAGGTATCTCGGGTTGTACCAACAAACCTGATTGTCTCTGATGTTCGGCCTTGACCTTAGCACAGGTCAAGCACTTGCTAACATAGGTGGCGATATAGGCTTTTCTTTGGCCACCAATATAGTTCCTTTAGTTTGATACGTTTTCTCGGAACCTGGATGGATAGAATACTTTGATTTGTGGGACTCGTGCATGATCACAGTCCGCAAATCGTCATAACAAGGTAACCAACTCCTGCCATTGAGGCATAGGGTTCCATCCTTACGACGGTTTCCAACTTTTCGTCTAAGTGCCTTATAAATTTAGCATTTTCAATCAGCATACCTCAACATCCTCACTCTTGATGTTCTCTGGTTTCCGTGCTTCAGTCTGAGCATTCAAGATTTGCTTAGGAAGATCCAAGCTAATAGTCATGACTAAAGCTCGAACTCTTAACGGTGGTTCTTGTTCTTTCCTGCTCAAAGCATCAGCAACGACATTTGCCTTCCCTGGGTGATAACGAATATCGCAATCGTAATCACTAAGCAACTCTAACCATCGGCGTTGTCTCATGTTCAATTCCTTCTGATTAAGAATATGCTGTAAAACTCTTTGATCAGTGAACACGCTACAATTGGTACACATACAGTAGTGCATCCAAATCCTTCACGAGCGAACACTACTGCTTCCAAGTTCCAGATCATGGAGGTAGTATAGTTCTCTCATGGATCTTTAAACTCGCGTAATGCATAGAAAATAACCTTTTCCATTTGCATCAACCCAGGCCCAAACCCTTGATCAAAGCATCGCAGTATACCGATAAAATCTTCACTTCCTTGGGTATAAAAGCCAGAATTGGTGCCCCCCCCCCACTACACAAACTTCTGCTTCACATAACTGGAACGTGCTTTATTGTTTGTTACCCCACTCGCAAAACTTGACCATCTTTGGAGTGAGCTTGGCTCATTCGTTTGGCGATCTTTAAAACCCTTCAATGAAACGACGATAATACCCTGCAAGACCTAAAAACTGACCGAATATCCGTTGGTGTCTTTGGAGAGCTCAATCTTTAACGGATGCGATCTTGCTGGATCCACATGAATGCCTTTACTATCAATCACGTGACCGAGGAACTGTACCTTGGGAATCCAAAATTCACACTTGGAAAATTTGGCATACAACTCCTCTTTCTTCAACAATTTCATATTATCTTCAGATGCTTCTTCGTGCTCTTGCTTCGTTCTTGGATAGATCAAAATTCGTCAATAAGACAATACGAACTTGTCCAGATAAGGTTTGTACTCGGGCTTTCTAATGAGGTCCATAACACAGAGTGCGTTGGTCAAACCACAACGGCATAACATGGGAACATTCATATGTCTATATCCGAGTTCTGACGGCAGTCTTCGAAGATGTCTTCTTCCCGACCTCAATTGGTGATAAACACTCGACCCTTGAAAGTTGATCGGATAAGTCATCCATCTTGGTAGCGGATAAACGGTTCTTTACCGTTCGTTTGTTTAGTTCTCGATAATCTTGCCTCCATCGTAAAACCGTTCATCTTTCTTCTTGACGAATTGAACTGGAGCTCCCCTGGTGCCGAACTAGGTCTTCCTATAAAGCCTTTGTCAGAAAGCTTTTGTAGTTGATCCGCCAATTTCTTTAATTTTCTGATGGGGCTAATCGATAAGGTGCAGTGCTACAGGTTGCAGCACCAGGTACTGGATCGATGTGAAATTCCAATTGTCTGGATATTGTGGAAGACCCTGGCAGTCTTCGGAAATACTTCAGGAAAATTTTTGACGATCGGTACATCTTGCAGTTGCTTCTTCTTTGACTTGTCTCCAGTCTCCTTGATGGTGACATGTGCCAAAAAGACGTGACATCCTTTTAGCAGATACTTCTGGGTCTTGGTACACGAGATGATGTTTAATTGAGTCCCGCGTTTATTTCTACTTCCGTCTCCATGAAAAATTAAGATTTTGCTCCCAAAGGGAATACGAACGATCTTCTTAGCACAGTCAATAACGGCTTGGTATTTTGTCAACCAGTCCATGCCAATTATGACGTCATAAGTACCCATTTCTACAGGCATTAGGTCGACGTGAAACGGATGGTTCAGAAAATTTAACGTGCAACCCAGTAATACCGTATTTACCTAAATTATTCTACCATCAGCTAATTCAACGTTATAACCATGATCTAATGTAGTGGGGGCTATATTAATCAAGGTACTAAATTGAGTAGACACGAAGCTTTCATCGGACAGTATCAAATAAAATGGAAGCACAACTGTTGTTTAGGAGAAACGTACCCGTCACAAGTTGTTGTACAGGGTTTGTGCCATGCAACTCCATGCCATAAGCCTTGGCTACAGCGTTGCCATTTCCCTGGTTCTTGTTCTTCCACTGGGGGCAGTCCTTCTTGAAGTGGCCTGGAGCCCCACACTCAAAGCAAACGATGGCATTGGTATTTGCCCCTTGGGCTCTCGGGTTGTTGTTGTTGCGGTTGTTGTTGTTATTGTTGTTGCGGTTGTTGTTGTTGTTATTTGCAGTTGCAGGCCGGCTCCTACAGTCCTTGGCCAGGTGGCCAAGCTTTTTTGCTGTTATTGCATGTTGGTATACAGGGACAGTTAATGGTTGAAGTTACACTTGGGACATAGAGGTTTAGTCCCTTCATACGGTTTCTTGTCACCGTTCCCTGCAGCATAAGCCCTGCCTGTGTTCTGCCTTTTGTTCTGTTGTTGGTTTTGGTTATTTCGGGGAGTGTCTTCAAACTTCCTCTTGTTTTCTGCCTGTCTCTCAGCAAAAGTGTTAATTCTCCTATCCATTAATTCAGTCGCCATCTCAATAGCCTCTTGCATGGTTTTCGGCTTCGATGCCACAACACTTGAGTAAACATCAGGATCCCCCCCCCCCCCCCCCCCCCCCCCCCCCCCCCCCCCCCCCCCCACCCCCTGGAGGGCATCCCATCGGACATACCTTTCAATTTTGTCAGTCTCTTCAGGAAACATCCTGTCACACAGCAATGCTAGTTCCTGGAAACGTTGGTTGTAAGCTACCACATCGGTGCCCTTTACTTTTAGGTTCCACAATTCTGCCTCAATCTTCTTAATTTCATTCCTCGGACAATATTTAGTTGTCATCTTCTTCTTCAAGTCAGTCCACGTCATTGCATATGCAACATCATTAGTCACTGTCCTAACATGTGAGTTCCACCATGTTAGAGCAATTCCCATAAGAGTACAAGTGGCAACACTTCACTTGGATATCCCACGGTGCAGTTACTTATGCGAAACACGGTTTCCATCCTCTCAAACCATTGGGTCAAGTCGACCACTCCTTCTGTGCCCCTAAAGAATAAGGGTTGACATTTCATGAAGTCTTGATAAGTGCACTCCCGAACAGCGCGTTCATTCCTTCTCACACCTGTTCCCGAGGTATGGCTATCATCGCCATTTTGGGTCGTAGCACGTGCTGCCAATACAGCAGTGACACCCTGGTCGATCATGGCCTGAAGTTGGGCACTGGTGACCGAAGTGGTGGTAGTAGGGTCTGCGACTGGTGTTGGTGTTGCATCTGGGTTTAACCTCGTGGGCCTTCCTCTTGGTGCCATTTTCTTAAATCACAAGAAAACATAATACCCGTTAGATTTCAAAAATCTTAACCATAACCCGATGTATACATAATAAATAAAACGAGATCACAACACATGGTGAAATACACAACAGTATTGAAATTAACAAATCGACATTCATTCACAATAAATTCGATTTCATATAAAACATAATCCATCCTTTCCATATATAACTGGAAATATACATGATCTGTTTGGTACATAATGATTCCCTATCGCTAGGTTACAAAATGAAAATCAACATAGAGCCCTACTAGCCGGGAGTTACCCGTAATACTTAGTAGGAATACAGAATAGTAATCAAAACAAAAATATTTACAGGATAGCTAACCAAAACCAAAAGATCTATACCGCTGCTAGCTGGGGAGTAAACCCAACACTTAACAGAATGCATAGTAGATACTCATATACCAAGTCTAGAACTGCTACCAGTGTCCTCCAATGTGTCAACGCGTGCTCCAGCCTCCAGGGCCTGGGTACGCATGATATGCTGAACAGCAAGATCATCTGCAGCCTGACGCTGCCACTCGTGGCGATGCACCTCAGTCTCTAATACTGTAACTCGTGCCTCTAATGCTCTGCAGTGAGCTTCAGACCTAGCCAAGGCCTAACGGGTCTCCATACTCTCTTGCTCGTAAGCAAGTCTCTCTCTCCTCAATACCTCAATCTCAGCTCTTACAGCTGCACGATCCTTCTGGGCATCGTGATGTCGTGTGCAAAACTCTGAACTCTCTCTAGTGCAAACATCTACCTGGTAAGTGACCCTCCTGTTGACCAACTCTAAGGCGGTCATCATCCTCCTCTCCGTATCTCGGAGTCTGGTCTCTATAGTGGGTCCTGGCTGTCTCGCAGCAGCAGCAGCAGAACTCTCTCCAATCTCACGCCCAGGTCTAGGAGTAGTAAGTAGTAGTCTCTTCCGAGGTGGCCTGTCAGCCTCGGGAATATCAGCTCTGCGGCTAGTAGATGGTGTAGGTAGAGGGATAGGTAACAATGGTGGGGTCCCTGATAGGAGTAGTGAATGATAGGTGGATGGTGCTGTAGCTCTCATCTGCCTCATAGCTGCTCTAGTATGTAGGGGTCGGATACGTGGAGCTAAAAAGAATGGTGGTAATGGAGGTATAGGTGCCTCATCCTCGGCTGGCACTAAATCCTTGTGGTATATCCTATATCATAACACGGGTTTGATTCTTGGATCGGGCTAGTTTTTAGAGAGAGAAACACTAGAGAGAAAATGTCTAGAGAGAGAAAATGTTTTCTTTTGTAAAAT